>JAQGAU010001077.1:0-21583 GCA_034698045.1 Paramacrobiotus richtersi | reverse complement strand
AAACGCTTCCTCCGATCGCAATGTGTCAACAC
Source organism: Paramacrobiotus richtersi (assembly GCA_034698045.1). Taxonomy (NCBI): domain Eukaryota; kingdom Metazoa; phylum Tardigrada; class Eutardigrada; order Parachela; family Macrobiotidae; genus Paramacrobiotus; species Paramacrobiotus richtersi. Next base: position 21,551 of record JAQGAU010001077.1, on the reverse strand, counting down.
AAAGGCATAACGTGCGATATGCATAAAACCAGGGACGATTTCGAGACTTGAAAATTTCTGCAAAAGCATGGAAAATACTACTTAGAAAGACACTTATGGAAAAGCTCCGTTATATGTTTCAATAATCAATATCCAAACAAACAAACAGAAGGTTTACCCGAAACTGCGGAAAACGCGCTCAAAGGCAAAGAAAAATTTCAGCATTTCTGTTCGAATCGGAAAGTAATTCTGGTACGAGCGTTGGCATTTCATATAGCATGAACCATCCATACACTGGAATTCCTTACTCAGCCTTATTGACTAGGTATTCAGAAACACACCAGATACGTTTGGCACACCAGTCATAAAGCGTTACGTCGTTATTTTAAATTATCCTCACAAGCGGTACCGCTATGCCGCATTTTACGTTGCCTGACACAACGCTGTAATCCAACCGAATCGTGACCCACCTTTCAGATGGGAAATTTTTTCCAACAAAGAACTGACGACTTTTGCTACATCTTGGTTTCGCAGCGGAGCCCTTTCAATGGGAAAGTAGTCGAAATAGTAATCTTTGAATCGGGTTAAACGAGCATACGATTCCTGAAAAAAAACCAGAGATCTCAGTCAGAATGCAAAACATTCCAAACAGCTCTCTCCTAGTCCTTTGCTCCAAAGGACTAAATAGCGATCGTACAACCGCACAAGTCGAAGCACAATACTAGCGACAGCAGGGAAGACGATCGATATCCTTAACTATATATAGCCATTGGTACGGTCGCGGTCCCCTGCAACCACTTATCTGTACAAGATACCTTCAAAACTCGCAATGCATCAAGTTCCTGATGGGAGGGTTTACAGAGAGAGTTCTTGACAGAAGACGAAACGTTGTCATGTTCAAGGTTCAAGGGCGCGGATACTGTTTTCTTTTTCTTCTTTCGCACCCGTCCGGTTAAATTCTTTGGCAAAGAGGAAGATGATCCCGGTTTAATCACTGCGCACGATGTGTTCAGTTCCGTTGGCGTCGGACTCGAGATAAAACATCGATAAATTCTTTCTTCGAAATTATCAGCCTCGCTGCGTACAGCACTGTCTTGGTCTTTCGAGTTTTCTTCCACGAACAGTTCCAAGTCATCCAAATCATCAACAAAATCCATGGCAATGAGCGTCTACTCAAAACCTTCGAAGGTTTAATTCTAAGATGTAACGGAAGCCGAAGTCTGAAATCTCAAAACCACGTGTAATAAAGTTGTTATCAACACTTGCCCCCTGATTTCTTAAATAGCGTTCAGAAATCAGGTCGGACTGCGTGAGCGATAGGTTCTATTATTCTGCAGTGACGTAGTCGCGCTTTTCTGATGCGATGTCGCAATGACATGACATCAGTAATGGATGGTAGAGTTTCAAATTTATCGCAATTGTAAATAACAAATTTTCTGTTGGCCTGGTATGAATTTCTGCCTCTGGCAAAACCCTATATTCACCATTGTACTTTCTTGCTGCACATCGAAACTTCGAAAGTTTTGAAGCTTTAAGTATCTTGTTTTTGTTGGCCAATGTTGGCCGAAAAGGCGAAATCACCCAAATTTCGAAAGCTTTTCTTTTACCTTCTCTAGCTAAACTTAGTAATTTGTTCGGTTTGCCGTTATTATATGCTGTATACCGTTTCCGGTAGCAGAAAAGTGCGAAGAACTTTCTTACAGGCTGTACGTTACAGCTGATCGGTCCAGGCGACCTAATTCGTTAATTCTGCATCGATTATACCACTTTCGGTCACTGAAAAAGGATTCCTCTTAGTCTATGCCTGTACGGCTGTACCAAATGTATTAGATTCGTATGTCGTTCTGACCTGTGTCTCGTAACGCCGAAGTTTCGTGTTTCCTGTTGCCGAATACGCGAAAGTGTGGATAGGATCGTCAGGATGAATTCCAGCAAACTGAAAACGAAGTTGGTCGCGGTATTTTGTGAATAATTTGCATTGGCCTTAACTCTTTGTCGGTTTCAGTTTTGCGGTGTCGAGAAGGTTCGAGCCATTTTATGTGGCTGGAAAAATCGAGGTGCTGTAGCATGTATATTATTGTACTGTCGCATGGAAATTAAGAACTTCACAATCATATAACGTACTTCCTCCATTATTTGCAGATATCTACCGATGATAAGATCTTTTCCTCTGCCGGTAACGCGATTAAGATTTTTAACACGACAACTGGGCAGGTGGACCGTACTATCCAAACCGATGAACAGGATCACATTACGATTTTCACTCTCAATCCTGTTACACAGGTAGATAGTCAGTGTGTTCAGCATGTAATTTATGCTCCGATCCTAGTGTGAGGATAGTAATTTAGCTGCGATTGTTTATTGGTAATTGCTATTCTGTTAAGTAGACTGAAATCAAGTTCTCTTCTTCTATTGCAGAACTTGTTTACTGCTAGTAAGAGCCTGTTGATAAAGGAGTGGGACACACAGCAAGGAACATGTCTGAAAACCTGGAAGGTATGAAGCAGACGTTCGTTTATTTCGTTGTAAATCAGAACGCTTTATTCTAATTTATGGTTTAATTACTTTATTCAGCTTGGAACTAGCAATCGTTTTACCTTACAATTATTATTTATTCACAATCTGTGAGATAATGCACAGTGCAGAGCAGCACAGTTTTGGCTTCTGGTACCGTGTAGCCGTTTTCGCCATTACCTTGATGCTAAATTAATCGGGAACATAAATTCTTATACTGTGCTTATTTGTGGGTGTACTTCTATGTGTTTAGGCCGTTCACCGATCACCGGTTGTTTCCATGTGCTTTGATCCATCCGGTCAGATGTTGGCGACCGGAAGCGGGGATTCTACCATTAAAATTTGGCACTCGACTTCGAAATGTCATACGCACAGTTTGCGTGGTTCTCAGGGAATAGTTAGGTAGCCATTACGCGAATGTACTAGCGGCGAAAAAAACTGGAGACTTCTTTGATTTTACAGCATTCTTAAATTTTACCCGGATTCTGCTCGAAGTCATTTGTTTTCTGCGGCTGATTCGGATTGCTTGATACGAGTGTGGAACTTGAATCCGTCTAAACAGCTCGGAGAGTTAAAAGGACACTTCAGCCCGGTTACCGATATTCAGATTGCAGTGGATAATAACCAGCTCGTCAGGTGCGATTTGAAGTATTAGGATATCGAACTAGCAGTTAATGTTGTTTGATCCGCGTTTACAGTGCCGGAAGAGACAAGGTTGTAATTGTGTGGGATCTGGGAAAACTTACACAAGTGAAGACAATACCGGTGTTTGAGGTGCGATGCTTTTCTTTTTTATCTGCTCGCGCGCTCATCTAGATGTTTATGTAGTTATGTTTGCTATAATTCTCATCTGGCATAACGTAATGTTTGTTTTTCAGGAAATTGAGAGGTTTATCATTTTACCGGCGCAGGCCTTCCCGGACATCAATGTCGAAAAAGGCCCCCTGAATATTCTGGTTGCCGGTTCGAAAGGTAGAATTTGCTGTTCAAAGCTCAAATTAAATATAAGAATATAAACAGCTCCCTTTTTTAAGGATTACTCTCGGTGTGGAATGTTTCTGGAAGTCGAATGGTATTTCCAAACGAAGTGTCCAAGAGCCAAGTTCTTCACGAAAGTAATCGCATAGAGCAAATATGTTTGTCCAATGGAATGGATAAACTTTTTGCCGTTCTCGCCGACCAAAGCATACTGGTTTACGATTTCCCCAGTATAGCCTTAAAACTACAGGTACCAAAATATGATATTTTGCATATCTGTACAAGATGCAGATATATGTACATGTATGTGTGAAGCACTGCTGAATTCTCTTTCAGTTTTCTGGATTCAACGATAAAATTTACGACATTAAATTTCTGGAAGACGACCATTTTGCGGTTATTGCAACTAATTCTCAACGGTTAAAAGTGTACGATCTGGCCACGGCAGAGTGCAAGTTCGGTGAAGGACATACTGACATGGTCTTATGTGTTGCGGTTGTTCCGGGAAAAAACCTTATCATAAGTGGATCGAAGGTACTTTTCCTATAAGGCTGGAATTTTGTCATGGATTTCTGTATTATGGTGAACGTTTAATTTACAGGATAACAACATCCGAATGTGGACATTTGATCAGAAAAGAAGAAAGATTAAATGTGTTGCAGTTGCTGCTGGTCACACTAGCTCCGTTGGGGCGCTCGTTGCCGCCGGGTAACTTCCTGGAGTTCTGTTGATCGTTTTATATGAGATTTTTTAGCATATCATACTTTTGAAAGGATTTGGTTATAAAACAGTCGGTACTATTTTGAATTTTCCACCTGTAATGGCTAATATAAATTTGCTCTGCACTGTCTGTATACAGTGTATGTGACGCAATTAATTAATGCATCGCCTAAGTTTTATCATGGTGGAAAGTGGGACCTACTCCTATCACGGTTTTAGTATATATATATATATATATATATTAGTACGCCCTGTTCAGAGGCTGCGTACCAGCTGTCTAATTGAGTTTGTCATTTCGAGTATTCTGACACATGAAAAGATCGATAGATTTCACGGTATGCTTTTTGGTTTCTTGCAGATCCGATTCTCACCCATTTTTCGTGTCGGGCAGCGAGGATTCGACTATAAAGGTGTGGAATATACGGGAAGAAACCGAGCAGCAATTGGGCTATGCAGTGGACGCTGTGCATACCGAAGTAGCGCATGAAAGCGGAATCAATTCATTGGCCGTTTCACCTGACTGTAAATGGGTTGCCAGTGCTGCTAGTGATAAAACGGCTAAAGTAAGTCATACTGGCTTCTTTTTTTGTTCGTGTTATAATCTGACAGATTAAATCTGTTAATATTTCTTCTTGGTTTGAAAATGTTTCTTCTTAGGTGTGGAAGAAAGACCCTTTTCAGCTAAAGGGTGTTCTAAGGGGACATCGTCGTCCAGTATGGTGCATATTATTTGCTCCTCATGATCAGGTAAAGCATGACCTTCCTGTCCTGGCTCGTGGATCCGCCTTTTTGTATGATGACCGACGGAGATTTTTTTAGATTATTGGAACAAGTTCTGGTGACGGTTGTGTAAAGTTATGGGCGTTGTCCAGCCTGACATGCGTTAAGGTTTGTGGGCTGAATCCGCACGACCAGTTACTTAAGTATGCTGCTGATTGACAGAAAATTTCGTTTGTAGACTTTCGAAGGTCATGACTGCTCCGTGATGAAATTTGTGTTCTTGGCGCGCGGATTACAACTGTTGTCATCGTACGTGATCATAATATTATGTGCTCTTGTATTCTTATTCAAAATTTCCAAATTATTCGCAGTGGCTCCGATGGACTCTTGAAACTGTGGGATGTCAGAAAGAATACATGCGTGAAAACGTTCGACGAGCATAATGATAAAGTATGGACGATATCGGTGTCTGCCAACGAGGACCGTATATTGACAGGGGCGGAAGATTCAGTATTTTTGCTTTGGGTGGATATTACGCAACAAGAGGTGGAAGAAGAACTGCAGAAACAGGACGCTTTCTTACTTCAGTGAGTAGATGCAGTCAAACTAACATAATAATAAGCAGCTAGCATCGGAGAATTAAAAGCGTCCATGGATTAGGAAATGGCATATAATTATATTGATAAGCAGTAAAAGTCTGTAATGTATTGCAATTCAAAGTTCGCAAGAAAGTTCGGCATATCATATGTAACTGAAAGAGGCAAATCGTTATGGCTGCACACGTCCAGTTTAAACTTTTCGAAGTAACTGACGTCGAGGACAACGTGATGCATGCCTTTCTGCGGTGTCTACAATGAATAATGTCAAATCCAGAAAGTATCGAAACTTTAGCAAAAAATGTCAACTTTATTAAATTCGACTTACGGTCTCCTAGTACCAGTTGCTCGTCTAATTGATGTGTATTGATTTTTAAAGGGAACAGGAACTCTTGAATCTACTGGACAAGAAGGAATACGAGAAAGCATTCAAGCTCGCATTGAATCTCGATCAACCTAACCGTCTGCTAAAAATCATCACCGGTAAGGAAGCGCCATTTCATGCATACGAAACGTGACGGCAATTTTTTTTGAGTGAAGCTTCTATGGTTTCTAGAAATTCTGGAGAAATCGCAGCACGAAGAAGATATGGGTACTATTATCCGCTCATTGGAGCATCATCAAATAGGTAAAAACGAGCGTAGCTTGACGTGACCAAGGCAGATGACCATGGTAGAACAGGATTCTCTCTATCCTGTGTCTCAAGGAGATAATTGCTCTTGTATCGGCGTTTATTGCTTTGAGCAAACAAACCGCGCGGGCTGCGGCCGCGGGGTGCACATGGTCGGTTCAAAGTTTGTACTTATTTCAGCGGCCGCCGTGTTATAGGTAGCACTAGGCAGTGGCCATGTATTCCTGATTGCAGTGCAGTTTGGCACTTGAAGCGTGCAATAATGCTGTATATTATTAGCAAACACCAACACACGTTTTGCCCGATATGAATTGATGCGAATGTGGCAATAATACCTATAAATCACATGATAATTAATTTTTTTTGGTCTACTCGAATACAACAACATCATCCGAAAGTAATCTTATCAGATAAAAACTCTGTTCCAGTTAGAATGGCACGGAACAGTGACAGTAATTAAATGGGCACGACCGTGTACAATTTCTCAACTCAAACGCTATAAAAATAATGAAAGTACGAAATTAAACGTATATTTTATTTCGTTACTAATTTTTTTACTAATTAAACGTTACCACTGATACTCATCTGATTTAGTTACTAATTTTTTGCTCTTGCCGTTATTTGGTATTGCGCACATCATCTGACCACTCCATAAAATCTGATTCTAATGTAGCGAATGCAACAATCTGCTTAAAGTATACGATATATCAGTATCATAATTATTCGTACAGTATGTTTTACGACAAAATGCGAACCCAATGCCATTCATTACCACAGAAACAACATAACAAACGCGAAAATAAGCCCGCATTCTCATGACGACTCATCAGAAAATCCTGAATCGTACCGCTGCATCTGCTCAGTAAGGTGGCCGACACGGATTTTCAAATAACGAAAAGTGAATGTTAGGAGTGCGTTATTCAAAACCGTTATGTCAGAATCCGGGCGGCTGGCTAGCAGCTGTTGCAAAAGCTGGGTACGGCGTTGTTCCAATTCATTGGATCCAGACAATGCGACACACAAGAATGGGAGCTCGCATATCCGAACAGCAGACTTTTCCGGTAAAGCATGCAACATCGTCGTAAACGCATGCTCGACATCGAAGAAATAGGAAGCGACGCACGGTGTTACAAAAATCAAATTTTTGTAGTTCTTATGCTTCGTATAGCAGGCAGCTGGCAGTGTGATGTTTTTGATCTGATCGGTGCTTGTCATCAACAGAGTCGACAAATAATGCGGCTTCATTTTCTTCACTCTTTTAACGGCAACTCCAGCTAAGTAGTAGACGTGATTTTGAACGTCAAACGACATGGTTGATCCGCAAAATGTATAATCTTCAGGCAACGAATGCTGGTAGTTAACGGACCGAGATTTTGGAAAATGCACTTCGACTGCGGCGTCAGTATCATGGCTAACAATACTGGTGACCTCTCCCTCACCAAAGGTTTCCGTGCTCGCATTTCCCGACTTCGGAGCGGCTTTGAACTGAAAGTGTCGCAACTGTTTACGGAATGCGTAACGGAAATTCCAAGTTGTCGGCTTAGAATTCGATCCCCCCATTTTACGAATTATTCCAAAAAAATTCTGTAACAAACAACAAATAAATTGCCACACAAATACTATGTGTGGTTTTATACAAATACCACACACACAAATACCACACACAAATAATTATGTATTCATAACTTGAGCTGATATGCTCGCGATATTGAACTATGATGGTATGTTGTGGCGTTTATTGTTGATGATTTGGCGGTTATTGTTGTCTACAGTTCTAAGTCACGAAATAAAGTATTTCAGTAAATGATGCCTTTTAATTAAAACAACTCTTCTATAACGATTACTGTTTAGTAGAACACTGTCTTTTTAATAAGAATGCTTAGTTATAGTACTAGTTTCTATTACGGAACTTCGTTCCCGCGGCGTTTCGTGACCACGAAATTTCTCAAAGCAAGCACGCTCTGCTCGAGTACATTACACAACTGGATAGAGCTTACAAGCGGGCAGCAAAAAGAAGGCATAAAATTACATTTTCAGGGAATATGAACGAAAAGTATTTTAATATTGTTTCATTATTATTATTAATTATTATGATTTCACTGCAGTAGCCAAAGCCTTAGTAAAGGCACTTACGACAGGACAATTAAGTCCCGAAGACTGGCGATTGGAATTTTTTGGATTCATAATTATCTTATGGATGTCTGGTAACTCTAGCCTATCAGCAGTGGGAAAATTTCTGGCAGTTCTTAATATCATCGCTCACCGGTCACCGGTTAGAATTGGTATTAACGGGGAATAGGTATATCAGTAACGCTTTTCTCTTTCGGTAATAATTATAATAATCCGGCCATGACAGCAACCAGTATTCCAACACCACCACAACAAAAACATCTTTACAATCAACAGTCGTTATTCCCGTCAATTTACTTCTGTACACAAAATTTAAAAATAAGCATTTTACATTTTTTGTCCACTCAAACTGGTAACCGATTGCCCTGACTGAGCCTGGTGATTGGAAAAAGTGCTTGTACATGATACATGTGCCTAGTCGTACGTGCCGTTATTGATACCGTTTTCCTTTATACAGTTCTTCCAGCAATGCTACTTAAAAATCTTGATGACCAACGCGGTAACCTTAATCGAAAAAACTGCTCATATGTATTACATAATACAGGGCATCTAATCATGCGTGGCATGATTCACATTGTTTGCCAATTAAACTTCTTCCAGTTACGCTGGATTAACTCTTCCTAACCAACGGCATCCGTAAAAAAGTATTACATGCTTCAGTTGCGTAAAGAATTAAAATATTACATGACAAAATTAACAGATGTTCACACATGACAAATCTCTACTTTCAAAAAGGGCACGTTCGGCGGTAGTTACAAAGAACTTTAATTTGGAAATAGATATATACTTACTTAGAATCTTCGATTCTAAATACGTCTATAAGGGAACTGCGTTCCGAAAAGGGTGAGTTTTTCTGAAAACTACTGCGACTGTAGTTTATAAAACGGGCAAAAATTGAAATTTTACAGTTACCAAAACTCAAAAATTAAACAAGACATAATTGGGGCCCAATTACCGGGCGGGGCGCTAGCGCAGCCACTTGTGTACATGCATATATTTATAATTTAAATACATTAAATACGCATTTTTGGCAAACCGCTGTAATTCTTCTATAACGATTACTTTTCAGATACACACTGCCTTCTAATAAGAATGTATGCTGGCCTAAGTTTTACAAGAAAAGTACAGAATACGTTCCAGAAACATCTACGTATCTAATGTACTCCTATTAAAAATTATTAATCAATCCGTACCTTTTTGTCTGGGAATCGGAATGTTTACAGCACAGTCCAGTTTTTGCAGATCGGGCTTGAGCAGCGCATCCTTCAAAGCTGCATAATTTACGCATGTACTTCCCACTTTTGATACGGCGTTCCGGGGTTCCGTTGTCATTTCTCAGCTGATAACAGGCTGCTTTCGATATCTCCGATACGTTCTGCATGTTTCGGCAATTCACAGATATTGGCAAGTTCATAATGTCGTAGGATACGGCTGTGTTGTCCACATCCGGTAGTGTTCATCGTATAGTATAGTCATATTTAATCAGTTTTTAATATCAGATATGCATTTACCAACGAAAATAAGTCTCCTGCATCGTAGCGTACTAAAATTTATTAGACTTATTAGGCAGCAGTTCCGATTGTGTATGTAAGAAGTTTTGGTTGAAAACCAGAAGGATTATCTTGCTTTCTGTATAAATCTGTTTCTTGTCTGACTTCCTTCAGTATACTGTAAGAACGTATAGAATTGGGTCATCTTGAGATTTAATTGTTCTGCTTTCCCTATTATGCAGTCTTCAGCCAGTCGTTTGTATGCTCATTGTAACCAACTAGATAGTGGCTATTGATTTGGATGTCCAGTCTGTATGAGACCACCATAACATTGGAATCTTACAGCCCGCGGAGTTTTGTTTACCCAGGGCAATAAATGCCCAGACAATCATCTGCCGCTCATTCGGCTCAATTGTTCTACCATGGTCATCTGCCTTGACGTGACATTACTTCTGCATTTATATCGGCGCTTTGGAATATGGAAACCCGTTTGTCTTTCAGAGAAACTCCTGATATACATTGTGGCATGGAACACTAACAGCAGGCACACATTCGCTGCGCAGCATACATTAGGCTGCATTTTCCGCAGTATTCATCCTAAAGTTTTGCTCCAGTTTCCTAAAATTAGGACCATAGTGGAAGGTCTTGTTCCATATACTGGTAAGTTGTTGCCTGTACTGTATGTGTCGTTTCTCACACGTCGTCAGAATTTTCCTGTGCGCGCAGACATTTTAACATGTCGTCCTTCTTTCAGAACGCCATGCTGCAAGGCTGGATCAGCTCCATGTGAATGCGTTGTTTTTCAAATATTTGTGGAACAATGTTAAACAGCTGACTGAAACCTTGTAGAATACTGAATGCCGTAGAAGTACAGGTTTTTGTTTTCGTTTGGAACCTTTCTGGTACAACGAGAGTTATTAGTTTCTGTAAGATCTACCCTGAAGTGCAATTGGAAGAAATAAGACTCAAGAATGGTACGACGTACGAGCCAAATGTAAGTAGTCGTACAGTACTAAAAAACATGATAAACAATGTTACCATCGTCGGGCAATAGGACTGACATGCATGCGTGTGATTAAATATTAATCTGGATTACACCGGTGTATCGCTGCTAACTCCGGCTGTATATTCCACCGACATGGCCGTGTAAGTTAAAAACAGTATACTCCCGTGCAGAATTAAATTATGTACCTGTAAACCATATTCACTTCAGGCTTCAGCAGTGCCAAGAGCAGACAGACCCGGTGAACCCAGCGTTTTAGCGATATCTTTTAATTTCAAAACATCAGGATTAAAGTTCAGAATAAGGAAAAAAACGATCGTTGTGGAAAACGGAAAACCCAATAAAAATAGTCGCAAATAACGAAAGCAGTTGTTTGTCGTGGTCAGGACCGCACGTTGCTTCAGTCAGAAACTCCCGTCGATTTTTTCTTTGTATCGGTGTCCCCAAGCTGGGTTACGCTCGTGCTGTCCGGATGCCTGGCTCAAAAATATTCCTCCTCTGTCTTTCATTTCGCAACAGAAAGGACCAAAGCAAAACCGTTACTGGAAATTGCTCAAAAAAATTGTTTTCCCGAGAACGATCAAATCTTGCTAATGGTGCCGAAGGTCATTATGGTTCCTATCTGAATTTCGCTGGGACTGACATCGAAGGTACCTCAGATTAGGATTCTCGTTATCATCCACTATCCTGTACAAATCATCAGTCCTGGGGTGGTTGGCGTCCATAGATGAGGGCTGAGAATCCATCATTAATGGTCGAGGTTTTTGACCACAAATTCCTGCGCCGACAGTAAAATTTGTTGGATCATGGGAAGGCAGACTTTGCATTAAATTCTTCAGTTCTTTATGAAGTTCCTCCGAATGGCTTTTACCATGAGCGTTCGCGACAGTTTCCATCTTGCTCCAGTTTGATCCGCTGAACAAACTTAGTTAGTAAATGTTCAGTACATTATCCGACAGCTCATAAGATTTATGCAAGTTCTGAAGATTCGAAACCGGAATGACAAAGGACTTCTAAATAACATAACTTACATAAGTCATAATGCCTATGGAAGCTGAACAGAAAAACAGAAAGAAAAGAAAAACAGAACACAGCTGATTGCACACTGGGCCACTGCGGCACAGCGGGTTAATGAGCCACAGTGACTGATCCATGAACCCGGGCTTCTGGGCGGCTGCGATGATGCACGTGAGGTCCAGCGTACGCGTCGCGTATAGTCGCCAGCGTACGCGTGTCGCGTAGCCGCAACCTCGACTACAAACAAAGTATAGCAAAAAATATAATTTTCGTGGTGTGAAAAAGTTAGAGAACACGAAAACTTGTGGAAAATTTCAAAATGCGCATTCTCATAACAGGGTTTTAGAATCACTTTGTTTTCGTGCTCATTGTTGTACCTACTGTCAGTGTGTATGACAAGAACCAGTGTTTCAGGTTGTGCTAACCGACTGCTTTGATGATTTAATCCGTGCGACTGGGGCCCAGATTGATTGCTGGCATGGAGTGATCATTTATCTTTTCAATAATTCCTGCAGTTCTTGGTTTGATTGGACATTTACGAACAATCTGCAATCTTCTATCAGGGTTTGCGTCCACTACTGGCTTCGTGACAATCGACGATGTCTGATCGCTTTGCCTTGGTGGATTACGATAACGAAGAAGAAGGTTTGCTGGGAATGGCAGGGAACTCCGCTGCAGTCAATACAAGAGCTGCCGAGGATTTTGACCAACTTTCAAACTCCAGATCTCACAAGGTTGGTGGATAGAAATTTCTGGCATTTTCCACTGTGGTCAGTACTCAGCTGTTTTATAATTGGCAGTCAGAGGCGATAGACAGTGATGGTCTTGTTGTAATCAAATTTTGGAATGGAGAATTAATTCAAAATTGATTAGGTAAATCGCTCGAATCAGTCCTCCACCTCTCGGAAGCAGTCCCCGCCGACCAGAAAATATGGGGATCGTGTAAGTCCTCCCACTCGACGCAGTGGACCTGGTGAAGATGACATAAGCGGAAGAAAGACGGACAAGCAGGGCAGATCTTACGAGGTTTGTCTTTATAAATTACTTGCAGATTTTTACTTTGTTGATTGTACCCAGTTCAGTTTATTTGAAAAGAATAATAATTATGTAGGTCGTCTATGCAGGTTCTGTAAATCCTACAAATTTTTTTGTCTGTGATGTGAAAACAGATTTCTTTTTTTCTTCTTGTTCTTGGCTATTGTTTATACATGTAGTGAGAGTCAGTAAACAAAGTCATGGATTGCAATGATAGAGACTAGTGATGATGTCAAATGTTAACTTTTGTTGTTTCTGAAGCTCCACTGGCTTCGGACGAATAAAAGTGTGTATCAACACATATAGGAGCGCGAAGGAATTTCTACAAGACCTCGTAATGACAGTCCAGGAAGACGCGAAAGCGGAAACCGCCCTCGTTATGACCGGAACCATCGACATGTGAAAAGGTTTAGCTTTGTTTCTTCAGTCACTTGATGCGGTATGGATAAGGAAATTTGATCTTGTAACATTTTTAGGTCACGAAGCAGGACTCCAGAGAGGCGCAAATATTACTCCGAGAGAGACCGTGATTATTCTCGTGACCATGATTCCCGTAATCGAGACTATTCGACAAGAGCAGACAACAGGTTAGTTGAAAACGTGCACATGCTAAAAAAACTTCTCAAAAAAGTGCAAGTTTGATTTGTAAAATATTGTATTCCGATAAGCTGTAAAATAGAAATAGTTCTTCTCTCAGACCTGTAATCGTGCACCTTAAAGCAGTGTGAATTGTAGGTACAGAAATAATCCGGATCGGGGCCGAGATCCGCGGGAATTCGAAGATAAAATGAAGCGGATGTATCCTACTAAGCAGCTGTCAGAAGAAGAAATGGCAAAACTGCCTTCCTACATCAATCCAAGAAATGTGAACATCACTAAAGTTATCGAGCAGCAGGAAAAGCGGAAACTATTGTGGCAGAGTCACAAGGCTAAGAAAGAGGAACAGGGGAGTTGTCTGGATAAGGGTGCTGCCATGTGGCAACAAGCCACATTTTCGGGTGACACCGATGGCGCGGTAGCGACAAAGTTTAGGAAACTCATGGGTTTAAAGACGGAAACCAGAGAAACCGCAGGTAATTGTTAATTGCCCGTAGAAATGCGTGTAGGGCGGATATATCTTGACGATAGATAGTATAACCGATGCTTGCTTAATATTAATTAAAAATAAGTAAACAGTGCAGTGATTTTCTCTTTAACTACAAGCGGAGAATTTTTGTCTGATGTTTTGTCTACTGAACGTTAGAAATTTATTTCCCATAAGGTTTGCTCAAGTAGAACGAGAATTATGTGACCATTAATTAACAGAGGAACTCAAATGATTATAATGTACATGGAGGATAGTACTGAGAATGGACTACTGCCGGTTTTTAACGTTGAGAGGCATGGTAGTTTTAACAGATAGAATTACAGAACTTTTCTGAAACTGGAGGTAAGAAAAACAGCAAACTAGGGTAAATTACTGTTAATGCGCATAGTTCTATGTACCGTGATGCAGTTTTTGCCCTGTTAGGAAACGGCGATGCCCCTTCGTCCAGTTCGGTAGAACTTCCAGATACGATACGAAATCAAGAAGAGATCATGCGAAATTTGGATCGGCAGTATGAAACTGCTCGCCTCTCTGCGCATACTCAACGAGGAATTGGACTTGGTTTCAATGCAAGATGACAATTTCCCGGATAGACATATTGTGGCATCTGTACTAAGCCTAATGGTTTTTTCGTTTACATTTGTTCGTTTGCTCTTAGTGTATGGAAAATCCTTTCCAAATGTTCTGTATATCTATCCGTGCCTGTAATAATTTTAGAGAGTGTAATTGGATCTCGTCTGTTTTGGGGTATCTGTTTGACTATCAGTTCACTAATAAACAACTCAAGAAGGAACTTGATGAACTTCAGATTGTCACTCGTGCATACTCTTCGGTTTTTTTCGCATAGTTCATCATTCCTGCAATACTAACACAAAGCAAAACGCGCTGCAAAATTGTAGAACATGCAGACTTTACGTGTGCAGAAGTTACATCAAAGCTTTCCTTCTCAAAAAAAAGCCGATCAGCAAAACAGTGCGTAACTGCTAACCAAAAGGTCGAACTACATAATAAAAATCAGTACATTAAAAGCGCCGATCAAATCTATACAAAAAAAGCGCATAAAGATTTGAAAACTAATGGTAAAAAAATTTCAGAGGGAACACCAAAACTCACTGGACCTATCCGACACACTAAAACATTTACAACCTCTCAATCTGTGCATTGGAATTTGTTGCCGCTGCCAGTATGGATTGATTTACGGTGCTTTCTGTAAAACTTCGCTGTACCGGACTGGACCAGTTCTGCCATCCAAGAACAATTTGACCATTGCATAATCATTTTCCACCCATCCTTGCACATCAACTTGCCCTTCGGGAACGAACTCCAATACTTCCACCTTCAAGTTCCGATCCAAAAACGGCAGCAAAAGTTCGCGTGCAACCGCGTTTAGAGACTGCATTTTGTTGTCTGGATCCGGGTTGTTCTGCAGCACGTCTCCCAAATAAGCGGCAACAGTAGCATCGCTGCATTCGAGAGCCAATGCCGGTAAATGAAATGCACGCTGGTCAACCAGGGGCAAGACGTCTTGAATAGGCACATTTCCCATCACTCCCACGTCCATCAGAAAGCAGTCGCACGTTTCGTAGTTCACCCCGCGAACGATCCCACGGAACCACTCACCATCGATGCGTACTCCCACAAAGTCTTTCACCTGAGGTCTGAAAAAAAAGTAAGCTTTAACAATAAGCGGCTTGTCAGTCGTAACGCGAAATCGATTAAAAATGCCAGATAGATACTGAAGTAATCAGACTGAATTCTAGTATATTATAATTTGTATGACAATACAATTAAATCACTGCAAATAAAATATGGTAAAAACGCGGCGTGATGACATTAGGCACCTTATGCATACGGCCATTAGCAAAATTATTCAGTAAATGATCAAATTTGAGGATCCATTCACAACTACATGCCACAAATGGGATTCGGACTCTTTCCTCTTAGTACCTTGCGCTTTTTTTGTATGTAGTCTGCTGGAGAATAGTACGGTCGGACACGCTATCCCATACTGCGTAAGTAACCGGTACCTCCGATGCTACCCTTACCACAGCTTATAAGAGCGTATGATAACCATGAAAACCCACACTTATTGTTCACAAACGCACATAGTAGACTGGATAGCAGGCATTTTATCCAGCAGCATCCTTAGAACTTCCTTTATTCCGCTGAGAAGTCGCTCTGCAAAGTTCTCTTCCGGCCACATGTACACCACCGCTGCGTTTTCCAATCCTTTCAGCTTCCACTCGTAAATCCCTGGCTTGATACGTAGTAACCCTTTCGTACGAGCGGCAGGATTCAGGCCTCTGTAAAAACAAGAATGGAACACACTGTCAGCCAATCCGACTGTATTACACCGCAGGAACATACGGCTTAGGACGCTGGGTGCCTAGCATGCACAACATCCGGCCCAAATTTTTGAAACACGGACCGAACTCCATGGAGACCTCCGCATAACCATCTTCCGCAACGCGTTGAATAGTTCCGCGTAACAACGGTAAATTCACAAGGCTTTGAAATGTCTGCTCGAACACTTTCGTATCATCAGGCAGGAATGCATAATCGATTTCCGGCATTCTAGCCCGAATGGCCAGAGGACGGAGGTTATAGCTCATTTTCCATTCCAGAGGCTCCGCGTACAAACCCACAGACAATTGATATTCCGATATAATTCCATGGTCAATTAGAAAAACGATAACGTATCCGGCTACGGGTTCGATGTGTAAGACCTGGGCGCGGCACATACCCTGTTGTCCATTAGGCACGAGCAAGAAGCCATCCACGTCGGCGCTACAAAGAATAATACCCCAATTAATTAGACAGGCTCGCTGTTGTCTATATTCTCACACTAGCATAAAATTAAATTTGGATATTTTACCAGCCTACATCATACTCCACAAGCATTTCTTGTCCGCAAATCTAACGTATATATCTGTACACGTAACATGTTATACCAGTAATCATGTAAACATGACTTATATGATAATCAATTGTAAATCGTTGATTATCAACCAGGCATCAATCAAGAATACGTCTTTTATGCCTGCTGGTTACGAATCTTACGGTTAACATCAGCTTTCAAATAAAAATGCCTTACGTATTGACAGTAGGTTCGCCACAAGTGAATGCAGCCAACGCAATTTCCATCTCCAGCAGCAGATTTTCCAGTTCATTTTTACGCCCCAGGAGGCAAGATCGAATCCAAAAAGAGTTATACTTGTCGATCCAGGAAACTTTTACGTCCATCAGATCCGAGTAGTCTTCATTGGGCCTAGCATAACAGCACAGTACTGTAAGTTCTATAACGTACTGTGCGTTGTCCGCCAAAACATTGCGTCTTTTAAAACGGTGGATGCAGGTCAAGGTTTGAATTACAAGCGTCACAAAAGAATGCGGTTTTCGCCATACTATGTCAAAGCCAACGTATAGAAATAGTTATTACTCGCTTTGCTGTAAATACCAAATCTGTAAGCAGATTGTTGTTAATTAAGCATAAATTCCAACCACTTTTCTAACACTTACAGCAGTTTAGAAATCTTCGCCATCAACTCCGCGCATATTTTCTGATGGTCCACCTTTTTCCCGTTGCGATTGATGTCATCGCTGCAGCAACTTTAGTCACAATCCAGAAAATTAATATGGAAAGTATACTACAAATCTTATCGTACAGTTTGCACAGTACCGCCCTGCGTGAGTGAAAACCCTTTACTACACCAGTTATCTGCCAAAGTTGTGGCATTCGTAAGCTCGGTGACCTTTCGTACTACATCGCAGCGATAACAGTGGGTTCAGTATAAAGCTATTAGGGATTCTCATTCAGCATACACAGACCACTACATCTGGAATTTCAACCTGAGTTCGTTGGTGAAATCATGACGAGATACCTTGCGAAATTCTCGAAATTGAACATCGATCGTGCTCCAGCTCCAATCGCTCTACACAACATCAGACCATTAGTATTTTGCCTTTTCACTGGTGCACAAAGTAATAAATCTACTTCTAACGATAACAAAAGGTTTCACGACTGAATCATGTTAATTTTAATTGATTTATACCACAATGTGTACCGTAAAACGTTTCAAAAGGAGATATCCTTGTCACATTTCTGTAATTGGCTAGTAACTCAAACGATTGTTTTCAGTTTTTGCTGCTACGGCAGAACATACCCGGACAATGGCTTCGGGGTCTGGGGGAAGTGTGGACGAGATGCTTTAGGATTTCCAGACTTTTCCGAGCCGCCACTGTAAAACAACCAACACTTATTGTACACTGTTCATTGCAGTCAGTCTCAGCCTAATTAGTTCTGTATTAAAAAACGTAGTCGTAAACCCGTTCAACCTACGGTGAATTATACGCCGAATCGTCCTGTGGCTCCTGCTGGGTCTCCAATATCAGGGAAAGAGCAACCATGTTGGCATCCAGTTGATCGTTATCAGCGGGTGTCAGATGCTGGTTATGGGGGTTAAAAAACGAAGTTCCTTCCGCGTTGCCCTACAATAAGTGCACGTTGATTAATCACGCTTCTACCTGCACAATGATCAAAGGACTATGATGCACTGTTTGTCGAATGTCGTTTTTCAAGCATAATCGCAGGATGACCAGGAAGTAGCCTAGCCTGTTAACATTTTCATTCGACTCACCTTTTCTGGTCCTCCACCGTTAAAACCAGAGAATCCATTAGCAGCCATGCTGAGTGCGAAGGCAGCATCAATCCAGACAAGATCAGCGCGATACTGTTTTGCAACTGCTCTTTATATTCCCGAATCTGCAGAAAGTGAAGTTAGTAAACCAGGGTTTCTGTCTTTGAGTCTGGATGATATTTCACGAGCAAGCGAGGATCGAGAACTCTTCAGTCCTTTCTTGTCATATGGACTCACAATTAAAATATTTAAAGCGGTAGACTGATAGGTAATAAGGATTATTACCTGTTGCACCAAACAAAAGGTCAGCGTCCCAGTCCGTTTTCCGAAACCAATATAATCGGCCCCAAGTCGGATCAATAATCAGTATTTTCCACAACATAAGAAAAAAGCAAAAGAATGATGCTCTTGATCATTAGTTGACCGGAACGACTTAAAAGTCACTGGACTTCGAAATCACTGAACTGAACGGAATCCAAGACATGTGCCGGCTGACTGTAAGTACGAGTAAAAAAATGCCGGTGTACTGGAGTCTGTGGGTTAAACCTCGCGTACGTACGGTAGCTTTACATTGACCTCCGCAGTTCATACGCAAATGGGACTGTTAATTATTTATACCGGAGTATTATTACTGAAATATACGTACACGGGACACCCACATATTATAAATTCAATGGAAATACTTGCGGCGACACCAAAACAGAAATTCCAGCATTAATACTAACTAGTAGAGTACTTTGCCGTGATTTAGAATTATTGGAATATTACCTGCTCGTCGGCAAGTCGTTGCATGAAACCGATTTTTTTAATCGTAAAAAAGTTTGGTTTCCACGTTTGTGAAGCACAAAAGCGGAAAAAGCAATAGTTAAACAAAAACTGCCAAAAAGTAGCAGAGCGTGGTTTCGATCCACGGACCTCTGAGTTATGAGCCCAGCGCGCTAACCTCTGCGCCACTCTGCTGAAAGCTCCGAAATTTAACTGGATGGACATGATTTGACTTCTCGTTCCAGCGTCTCTGGACAGTATAGTTGGAATTTCCAGCGTGGAAGAACTAGTAGTGATTACTTTATGTTGCTTTACTTTCAACAATCCAAACATTTTTGTGGTCCGAATAAAGCTAAAAAAAATCGCGACGCCATTGCCAATGTGGCCCGTCGTTTGGAAATCAGTTTCCTTTGTCAAGTGTCAGTCAGGCTGAGTCAGCATAACATCTTGCAATTTTTGTGGCACCACCTTACGGGTGAGCACTTGTTGGGCAAATCAGTCCCAATATTCCGGAACTTTGTTTACTTTTACATCGGAGTTCACAGAATTGGCCATTTCTCGACATTTGCTTGCCGCCAGGTACTTGGCTGCATGGTAGATATTCCGACCTGTGTAGTTTATTTAATAGTTATTTAGTAGTTATAAGGTTGATCTTAAGCTACAGTGGATGCGGAAGTTTGGAAGATTTGGTATGATAGACCGATCATAAGCGGGGCTGATGGAAAGCCTGGGAGAATCAACGTACTATTTCCTTGCTGTAATAATGGCATTGCCGACATTTTTGGCATTGTATTTTATTGGATGGTTGGGACTGGAATTGTTCAAAAATAACTGAGAGTAAGTTCTCCGCTGTGGGCTGGAGGCAGTCCCGAAAATTCGACACGTTTCTGTGGCTTTCTCGCTCCGTTCGATTGCCGTCAGAAGTACTGTCCCTAAAAATGTAGCAGTTATGTGTTTCGATCCTTTTTTCCAAATCTTCTGCGAAGTTTATGGAAAGCTGGATAACTGAGATCGTTTTCTCCGTTACGTAACTTGCCCTAAATTCCTAATTAGTGGATTAGCTGCGTTTGCTAAGTCATTGCAAATGTGAAATGTGAAATTCAGTATTTTTGACATGAGATGTTTGATGATAATATGGGAAATGTTGCACGTTTTTTACTTTTATGTTCGGGATTTCTTTGCCAGGTATGTGGCTGTGTTGTCAGAGGGCTGTGGAATAATACGTGGCAGAACTCAGCACCGAACCAATCCAGGTTCGTGATTGTTAAACTGGTTATTTTACTTAATCATTCGGTTCTGCATGGTTGAAACTTGAAATTGGGAGTACACTAATAATTAATCTGTAATTTGGCCGAAGCATTCTCAGGGTAGCTAATACTTACTAGCATGACCGGCGCTTTGGAAGTGTTAATAAAGTCGATTGAAAGATTTTGAAAATTTATTCGGATTATTTTCCTGTATTCTGTAATTTGTTGTGACTTTTTCCGATTACTTAGCTTTGCCAATGTTCGGACAAACTGATGAAATTTTTGTGTGTGTAATAAATGTAGATAGCATGCTGACGAAGTAGTCCAGTTGTGTTAAGCGTACATAATAATTATTTATGCACACATACATATTTATATTGGGAATTAGTACTTTTTGCAGTTTGTAACCCATAACTGGTTATAACCAATATAGTTAGTAGGCGATTGATTGTTTGTGTGCCGAATAATATTCACGGTATAAAAGAAAACTTTTCTGGAATTTTTTGGAGCCTTCTTGCAAGGTGAAGCAAAGAAATATGCTTCGACTAATATTTAATTAATATCGTTTTTTTATTTGCCACTTAACTCTGTGGCTTACGGGTTCCGACTCAACCCCTATTATGAAATTTAACAATCCGTCAACAATGTCGGGTATCATGTTTACCCTCGATTTTTTGTCGGTCCGATTCCGCACGGTTCTATCATATCATCAGCACTCACCTAGCTGATTTGAATATAGCTCGATTATTGGCTTATTCATGACAGTCATGCATGCTGCGAAATATGGTATAAACGTATGAAAATAACAAGTGTTACTGGGATGCTTACTAAGCTTATTATAACTTGAATCATTGAGTTACATAATTCTGTGACACATTCTACTGCGCAGGCATTGGTCGTCCCCATTTGTCACGTCCCTGATCGTGCGCTGACGTCTGGTTTCAATAAACCAGCCTCCTGCTGCGATACCATCGCAACTACTCATTAACCGGCATACCAGCA
>JAQGAU010001076.1:0-21591 GCA_034698045.1 Paramacrobiotus richtersi | reverse complement strand
CGTACTACCCACGTGACACCAACACCACGACCTATGGTTATGGCCGCGAGTATCCCACCTACAAGTTCTAAATGGGATTCCGTCCAAGGATCCGCCAACGGAGTGATGCGGCGTGTGTTGTTCTTAGCTTGTTAGTTTGTGCGTAGTGGTTAGTGTGACCTTTTGCTATAGTTGTTTTTTTCGGATTGTTTTGGATATGTCGTCTGGTTTTTAAGTGCTCCGACGATTATGGCCGTTGTGCGAGAAAGAAATCGAACAGGAAAATTGAAGTAAAAGCCGCAATAAATTTAGAGAAATCTAAAAGCTGGAAACCTGTTTGTTGAAACCGCGAAAAACCACACAGAACTGCCAACAGTGCGTAGGCACTGTTACCGAGATCTTTAAACTCCAGAGAAAAATGCTAAACAGACCAGCGTACTTCTTGATTTCAACGTCGCTCAACAGGTGTATTTCATGCCTAATTTCCAATTCTTACTGCACAAGCAGATTTAAATAATAGGTATTTAGATACCTCTTCCTCATACACATAGCAAAGTAATGCTTATATCAGTCGAACAGAATGTCATACTGCAAAAATTGAAGCTATATTTAGGATTAACAAGATGATGCTGACACTAGGTCACTGATTGGTTAAGGCGCAAACAGCTGCTAAAAGCACTGCGGATTGGAAAGGTCACGTTGCCAGAAGCCCACCGTCCACCGGCAGATGAACTCCAGTAAGGTATTTTGCTTGGTCAGACAGTAAAAACACTACGGCATTAGCACAGTCGTCCACTTCTGTAAAACAGCAAGGCGATTCACTCATGCCGTACTATAAGTCAGCTCGTAGCGTTCTGCCTTGATGTTTAGTGTTTAACTTCAACATTAAACGGACTTGTGATCGATGATCTGGATCCACGAACTCACCTCCGAATTTGCGTAACGGAGTTCGATCCAAGAGAGGCTTAGCGTTCTGCGCATTTCCCCAACCCGCCTTCGCAGACATATCCGTTGCGATGACCGTCGGGTTGATTCCGTTAACGCGGATCTAAATATGGTACATCAGCGCAAGGTCAGTTTTACAAGACGTAGCACTATCAGATCACTACAGTATAAAGGTAATAAAATATGGGTAGAAAATGATTAATATTCATTAATAATTCTCTGTAGACAGATATAACACCAAATGTTACCCTGGACAAATACACACACGAATTACGAACGAACATTGTATTGTCCCAACTCCATCGCCATGTTACGCGTTAGGGCATCCAGAGCACCTTTCGTAGCCGCATAAACGCAATGATTGGGTACGGCAATTTTAGCGGCACAACTGGAGACATTAACGATCGAGCCGGATGTCTTCCTCTCGATCAACGATTTTGCCACGATCTGCTCATCCAAAACAGACAATCTTCAAGTTCTGCCAGCGTATACAAGGTTCTCAACGTACATACCTGAGATATGTTGACAACCGCTTTCAAATTCACTGCTACTGTCCTATCAATCAAATTTCATGGTAAAGGTCATCATGCTGCCCGAGAATGGTCTTGATTACCGGTCGAGTGACTCTTCCGTAGCATCGAGAAACGTTTCCGTTATGAGAAGTGCTGCATTGTTGACCAGCATATCGATGGGTAGCACCGATTCTATGGCGCGCTTAGTAGCGTTCCAGTCGCTGATGTCGACTTGGAGTGTGTGAATTTGTGGACACTAACCAACAACTTTATAATTATGCGAACACAGATAACTACATGCCACAAAAAGCAACTAAATACTAAATTAAACGTGCATCAATAATTGTACAGTGTAAGTGTAAGTGTAAAATCATGATAATACAATATAAGAAAGAAACTGAAAAATATATAGCACTTAAATACTAATATTGGTAAAATAACTGAAAGCATGATTTTTTAATTGCTTGTCCTGTATCGCGTGTTACCGTGGCACAAAACCGTACAACAGATTACGTTGTCATGCTCAGCAAGCAAAACTATATATAGCACGAAATGCAGTTTTAATTTATTACGTTTGTTATGATTCAGATGCTTTGCATTCAGTCTTCCAGTCAGCTGTAGCGTCTGCATAGAAAACAGATTATATGTTACTAATTGTTTTTAATTAAATATTCAGTAAGTTAATTAATTATTACACAGGAAACTGCAAGCAGCCAAAACTGCGGTAAACTGAATTATCACCGAACATACGTACTAACTTGCACGATATACCACGTAATTCGCTATAAATTTTGCCATGCCGGTTAATAATTTGTTGGCTTACTTCTCGTTTTAGGCTTTCCAGATTCTCTGCTGTAGCACCAAGCCCAACGACAACGGCTCCGAGTTGTGATAGTCTTAGCGCAATAGCTTTGCCAATTCCTTAACGGAAACAAATAAAACGTAAAACCTTTATTCTTAGTTGAGCCGAACCATATCATCACATATATATGTAGTACTGCATTTGTAGATAATTATTTTACAATTTGTCTCACAAAGTTCGTCACATTTTACCTCTGCTGGCTCCCGTAACCAAAATGCGCTTGCCTTTAAAACACGGTTCCAAGCATGATGCAGTTTCGTTAAGTCGATTAGCCATTGTTGCACAAAAAATAATATTACCAATAGTTCAGAATACAATTTCAAGGTTATTGCAGTTCAACAACACGCATAAGGTGAACTGATACAGCACAGCTGGATTAGACAATCATCTATATATTATGTGTATCTATTAATGTTAACGTTCCCGATTTCCGACAGGTTTCTCAGTTTTGAACCACTTTAAACCCTTTCAGCAAGCATGAGACCGCCTCTAGGCAAACGTCTCTCCAACATGGGCTGGAATTAAAAGTATAGCAAACAAAGGAAACTTCTGAAAAGCAAACCGGGTATCGCGATAGAAATTATGAACCGTAATTTAACATTAACAAAAAAACGCTGCTTATACCTTTGGCTTGAAATGGCGAACCGAAGAGGAACCGAAAAGAATTCGAATGATTCTTTCTTTGTGAGTTGACTTTCTTTTGTCCAGTTGTGGTATAGGTATATATCTCAAACGCATTTATTTGAGATTTTTTTGTCGGCATGATAATGTCGCCCATCAATAGCGGCGTTGCATAATTATATAAGACCTTATACCGGTTTGCTTTCGGAGATGTACAGATATATCAGTACGTACGCAGGTTATGTAGCATAAGATCAGAACTAAACGGAGAATAATGGTAACTTACTAGAATATTAAATATTTCTATTTTTTTTATATTTTTAACCACTGCGCTGGTTTATAGTTTTATGTTTCAGGTTTTCAGGTTCACACAAGATTTAGTTTCTACGTTGCGGTTATTTAATTAGATTCATGTTTTGAGTCAGACCGTCCACATCATGCGAATAAAAATAAATAAACAGCACAGGAAACGCTATGTTGCAAGCAGACCACCGTCCACCGGCAGATGAACACCGGTGATGTACTTTGCCTGGTCCGATAGCAGATACACAACGGCATTGGCGCAATCATCAACTCCTGTTAAAATTAATTCTGTCAATCCCGTATCATTGACAAAATCCCACAAATCCCCTTTTCCGTCTTATTACAAATTATATTTATTAATTAATTACTATTTATTGTTATATCATGTACAGATAATGTCATCATTGTTCACTGATTAATACCTTAAGTATGCGCAAAACAAACAAAAAAACTGTGAAAAAATATTTATTAAACTCACTGTAATTATTCCGAAAAATCGGACATTACAGCTGGATCTAGCCAAACAACCCGTTTATGAAAAGCGCGTAGAAAGTACCTCCGAATTTGTGTAGCGGCGTTCTCGCCAGCATCGGTCCGGCTTTTTTCTCATCGCCCCATCCACCAGCATCCAGAGACATGTCTGTTGGGATGACCGTGGGATTTATCGTGTTAACCCGTATCTGTTAAGGAATATGAAATTAAAGTATGGACGACTAGAAACACGCATTAAAAACGGTGAAAAACATTTAAGCAGGTAACTGCTTGTAAAGTATGTATAACATCTAATGTCACATGCATATAAGTGAAATTATTAAAACAAATTTAAAATAAAATGATAAAAAATAGAAAAAAAAGTTATAGCAAGTAAAACAGTCAGGGCGTCCAGAGCGCCTTTTGAAGTACAATAGATGGAATGTTCTGCTAGGGCAATTTTACTGCAGATGCTTGAAATGTTCACGATGGAACCCGGAGCTTGTCGTTCGATCAACGATTTAGCCACAACCTGCGAAAGGAAACCAAAATAAAATTATAAATCAGCACAGCTATGACACCTTATCCGCTTTATAGAATAAATACCCTGTGCATATTTTCTGGAACCATGTTTTCGTATGCTGTACAAATTGTTTTAATTTTTTATTTTGGTCCATACAATTTCTTCAGTTTTTTTCAATTTCAGTACATTCTTACCTGAGAAATATTGATTACTGCTTTGAGATTGACACCCATAATCCTGACAAAAAAATTAAAAATTACTTTACATGTCTTATTTAATATTTACATAACAATATATATACTGCAAAGCGAAAGTCATATACTGTACTATTCATGTTCTTTGCATAGCATGCTGACAATGCATTACTAAATTTTTTAAGGATATTAGTGTTATTACTGGACTAAACCGTTGTACATGCTATTACCATTCATAAGTTTCTTCCGTTGCATCAACAAACGAATCCAGTTTGGCTACGCCGGCGTTGTTGACGAGCATATCGATGGGCAGGATCGCTTCAACGGCCTGTCGGGTGGAGTCCCATCCATTGAGGTCAACTTGTACTGGACGAATGTTTGGATACTATAGTTCGCAAAAACTGACGCCGTTAATTGCCCTTATAAAATTTTTTTACTTATAATTTTTCTCGTATGGTATATGCAATTATTATAGACATTATAAATATATATAATTGTATACAATTATTATGATACCATAACATATAGTATGGTATAGAAAAATGAATCTTTACTAAGAAATAAACAAATTCCAGCTAGGGTATCATTTACAGCATATATATTAATGTAAAATATATCACAATTCCGCACAAAAGCAAATTCGGTTTTTTTACCTCTCGTTTCAGATCCTGCAGACGCTCTGTTGACGAACCCAAACCAAACACTTCGGCTCCCAGTTCGGATAACTTGATGGCAACGGCCTTTCCAATCCCTTACAAAACAAGCTTGCTTTACAGCTTTACTTAAAGCTTATGAAAATATTAATTTCTTATAGTGACAACCGAGTTCTAAAAAAATTATCTAGTACAACAACGGTATTTAGTTATAAATAACGCACATCTATATATTTTTGTTTACGATGTCGTTTTTCGTTTCAACATCGTTTCCGGCTCAAGAAATCGTCGAACTACATATTTAAAGTGACTACGGAAAATGATAAAAATAATAAACAACTCACCTCTAGTCGCGCCAGTAAGGAGAATTCGTTTCCCTTGGAAAGACGAATCCGAAAAAGTACTGGTGTTGGTTTGCTCAGCCATTTGGCTCAGAGGAATTATCTGTTTGTAAACAGTGAATTAATTTATAAATATATAGTACTACTGTATTTAACGTCTGGCCTTAAAGTGCAATTTAGCAAATTTGATTTCAAACCATATGTCTGCGAAGTGCTGCAAATTTTGTTTTCTACGTTTAGTCCGGCAGATGACGTGTTTTGCACTTCAGTTTAATATAGAAACTGCCTGCAGCCAAAATTCTGCCGCACGACGTTCCTGCAGACATTGTTCGTACAGCAGTACTACAGCTATACGTATGCACGTTATTAGATGAGCTTCGACATAAAACCATTTTGGAAGTTTTTTACCAATCGGTACAAGTTAAAGGTACGGTAAATGTACACTATATAAAATTAAATGTGCAATATATAAAATTAATTTATTGATAAGCTGTTAGTTGTGTAGCTAACTGGAAAAGTGCACTCTTATAATTTTTTTTGTAATCGTATTTGATCATACAATGAAATGCCAAACATTTCCTGAAATAATTCACTCAAGGGCTTTTTCCCACATCTATGGAGCAGGGAAATCGAAAACATTAATTTTTACAAAATAATCCTGTTTTATGCTGCATTCAAAAGCATAAAATTGGTTTTTACATTGTGTCTAATTATTCAAATTGTAGTACCAAATCTAGTTTAATTTTTTGAAAAACTTGGGTCCGTATCACGAAAATGCAGCAATACATACGCAGCTTTATCAACCCACACTGCAGTCAGTGCTTTTGGTTTCCGGTCGCGTGTTATACGGATAATGTATTCCGGCGATTGTCATCGCACTCGTTCAGCCGATATAATTATTTCGATTGATCATTTGGTTCAAAATATAATTCTACGGCTGGATCGTATCGACGGACGAAATATCATCAATTGACTTTATAATTACAATGTGTGAAGTAGTTAACGCCAAAAATATTAATAAATTAATATCAATAAATCAGTAATTAATAAAGTAATTAATAACAATTTATTAATTCACCGGTATGGAAACTAGTGTAAAGCGCATGGGTGCGCGTTTAACTCGGTGCAAAACAATCGGGATTATTTATTAATTTAAATCACAGCATTTATGATTTCATTTATGATTTCTCATTTTTCAATGAGTAAACATGCGATTGGTCTCACATCCCTGTGACCATTCGCAGAAAATAACGTTAGACCGCGCGGAACAATTTTTCGCAGTACGGAGCTGGAAGTACCGTGCACTGTTTTAATACGTGCAAGACAGCCATCGCAGGCACGTGAATGCTGTGGTCCAGTACGCTGACCGGACATCCAGATGGCCCCGCCCTCGAGCTTTTGCATATCTGCGTACAGGCAGTGAGAAAGGCGAGTGTGTTGACATTTGTTTGGGGTTTACCGTGCACGATACGTGGACATGCACGCCAGATTCTGGCGTCTGTGACTGTTTTTTCAAATGTTAGTGCTGCTTTTGTATAATAACATCAGTTCGCTGTTTCCTCTTTACCGTAGCGAGCTGGCACAGAATTTCTCCATGCAGGACTAAAATACAGCTTATCCAAGATCCAGTAGAGAATGGCTTCAGGTTTGCCTTCGAGTGCTAGTTTTACCGTGAAGGAAAAACTGGATCGTGAGACTGTACGATTTACGCTGGAATGGACGCTCGAGAAGTTCAAAACCATGCGAACGAAATCAGTTTATCGTGAGAGCGTCGGAATCACCATGGGGGAACTGGGACTGGATGACTTTGACGGACGCTGGCGTATTGGTGTTAATCCGTGTGTGACGAAGATTGTGGAAGGTGTCGAAAAGTCCTACGTGGCAGCTTTCTTAGTCCTCACCGATGTGGAAACAGACTCCTACACCTGCAATAAGTCTGTGGATGCCGAAGTTGTGATCCGGTATAGTTTACTTGTAATTATAGTTTATTCAGCCAGTTGTAAATCCCCGAAGTTCAGCAGTAGCAGGATTGCAGGAAACTGGTTACCTGTCTTGTACTGCAGTGCAGTATACTTAAATAGGAAAATGTATGATATAATAGTAATAATACTAATAGTAAATTGTTATACAATATACATTCTAGTTTTTGTGTAGCGTCGCAGTTCGCGATAAGTCTGTCTTTTAGTCTCTTTTAGTCTTTTTCTCTTCTTCAAGTAAACCGAATATTCATGCAGCCTGGACAGACAGCATAACATTCGAAACAACTATTTCAGTGAACAAACGTTCTGTACGCTCATTTGCCTGTTTCGCAGTGTATGCACCGGAAACGGAGCCGCAGTGATCCGTTCATCAGTTCAGCAGGAGCACACATTTTCCCCGGAGAAACCTGTCGCGGGTTTTCGGAATATGATTGCTCATGACCGACTGTTTGGCATAGGCGAAACCCCAGGGATCCTTAAAGACGATCGCCTCGCCATTATCATTGATGTGGTCATGTATGGACAGCCGAAAGCAGTCAATACCCCGGAAATCTTGACAGCAGCCTCGCCAAAGCAGTACCAGAAATTCGCACGACGCCTGGCTGAAACCCTGGCCTCCAGTCCCCATCTCCCGCCCACCGACTTTGAAATCCATTCCAATGATGGCCAAGTGTTTCCGACCTACCATCTCCTTCTAATGAGCCACTCTCCCGTCTTCGCAGCCATGTTGTCACACAACTCCAAAGAAAACCAGCAGTCGCGCTGTGAACTGGAGGATATCGACGGGGAAACGGTGGGCGTGATGCTCGATTACGTGTATGGATGCGATACTGGAAAAGTGACCGTCAGCAATGCCGAAAAAGTACTGATCATGGCGGACAAATACGAGCTGTTGGATTTGCTTGCCGTGTGCGAGAGCGTCCTGGTGCAGAGCGTCACTGGGGAGAATGCGGTGCATTATCTGGTATTGGCCAGTCAGCGGAAGTTGGATACGTTGCAGAAAGCGGCGCTGAATGTGATTCCAAAGAATATGGGGACGGTGCTGCAGAACGGGGCGCTCTTGGAGGTCCTGCAGGCCGATCCGGAGCTGATACAGACCATCGTGGAAAACTGCTCAAAAAAGGGTGCTCAATGAAATGTTTTACAATTTTGCAGCTGGTGTTCGTTCCTTAGATTCTCATTAACATTTTGGTTCGTGAATGTCTGAAAACGCGTGAAATTTTGTTTGGTTTCAACTTTTCATTTTGCTCAACTGCGGCATACGGTTTTATTGCTTCCGGTTTGATATTTTTATACGTTTTGCAATCATTTTGAACATTCGGTACGTAATGTGTATAATTTACTACGTGCTGCATTTTATTTTATCCGCGTTCTACGGTGTACTGCTGCATGAATGGCTGCGCAGATTGGCAAACAAAAATTAAAAATGGTTTGTGAAGAGCTGTTAGCTATGGTTTTGTTGGTAATACAGTGCAATAATTGATTAAAAAACGTATAACTTTTTTAGCGGTTCCTAGAGTGTAACCCACTTTGACCGCATTCTACCACATAAGCAACCGACGAATCGCAGATATAACAAAAATAAAACTTATATCACACCGCAATTCAAAAGCACAAAAATATTTTATATATTTTCTCTCCGTATTTATATATTCAAATTCCGTCTCCACATTGTGCCATGTCGAGTCTAGTTTATGACCAGGATCCTCCGCACGAAAATGCAGTAACAAAGCTTTAAATCAACCGCATTGGTTTCCGGTCGCATTTTATACGGATATTGTTTTCCGGCCACTGTCACCGTACTCGTTCAGCAGATATATTTCGATCGATCATTTAGTTCAAAAATATAATTCTGCAGCTGGATCATATTTGGATAATGCATAATATTTTTTGTATTCGTTACACATTTCCGACTATCAGGCGATCGCACTGGACCGGAAGTGGTACTGACAATCCGAGAAAATGAACTGCGAATGTTTACGCAATCCCAGTGTCCATTGTCGACTACGTCGGACATTGTCGTATTTTGGGAGAGAACGATATATTCGTCAATGTCCGCTGCATGAAAGAGTAAGCTGCAATTTTCGTCCAACATTTTGCCTTGGAATTTCCCGGTTTTTTAACATGATTACTAAATTATACGCGTGCAAAAATCTTGAAGATTTTCTATATATTACATGTACATGATATCAATACAGGTAGAGTCCTTGTGATAACCCATATAATAACGTTATCCGAAACCGAATTTACATAAATAATAATAATGTCAGCATATTTACATGAATTACATAAATTTTTGTCATCCGAATACTAGCATATATAATACTGCGCTGCAGAAACCGCTCGATCCACAGAGCGAACATCACTATAATTCCAACAGATTATCGGCCCCCACAATGCAAAGGTCATCCGTTGTACTCCGGAACAGGATTGATACAAAATGTTTTCTTTCCAGCATTACCATTTAATAGCAATCTCATACTCAGAAAGGAAATCAACTTTCTGCTGTAAAGGGCAAATAAATCGCGATGGAGTGTGTGGTTTATCATGATGATCCTAGAAATCTTCCCGTTCGACCGGAAATGCTTGGGTTGACTTTCCGGTACTCTATAATTGATACTTTTATATCATCGTATAAATTATATCATAAGGCATATATAATTTATACTGCACTTCACAACCACAAAAATATTTTATATTTTATATAAATCATATTCCGTCTCCATGTGTCGAGTTTATTGTAAGACTTGGATCCACAGCATGAAACGGAGTAACAAGACTTTATCAGCCGGCACTAGAGTCAATGTTCGCGTTTTATATGGATAATTGAATTTCGGCCACCGCACACTCGTTCGACAGATATTTTTACATATTTCGATTAATGATTTGGTTCAAAAATTATATAATTATAATTATACCGCTGGATGTTCGGGCATTGATTCCAGTTTCTGGGTGTCCTTAAGGCTACAGTGTATACCCATTTCCGACCGGTCATCCGCGAAGAGGCCGGACTTGGTCAGAGTATTCGATTCTGAACAACGCACAGCACAAAAATTTTAACCCGTTGTACGTTATACGTGTTGTACTGTATTGTACTGCAGTCCAGTAAGTACTTACGCTGACCGGACATCGCAGATGGCGCCGACCCCGCCCTCGAGCCTTTTACTTACGTAATACAGTACGTACACTGATATTACACTTGTGAGACAAAGCCAGTGCGTACATTTTACGAGACGTGCTGAATTATGGCTACTGCATGACAAGTTGATTCTGCTGTCTGATATTTTTTTGGCGTTAGTTCTGACTAATTGGCTTTTGCCTAAGCTCGCTCGGTTTATTTTTTCCCCGTAGGGAGCAGGCGCAGAATTTCTGCAGTAGGATTAGAAAAGCAGCTGTGTTAATATCCAGGATCCAATGGAGAATGGCTTCTTATGTTACCGTAAAGGAAAAGCTGGATCGTGAGACTGTCCGCTTCACACTGGAGTGGACAATCGACAAGTTCAGAACCCTCCGCAAGAAATCTGACTATCGTTGGAACGTCGGAATCACAATGCGGGAGCTGGGACAGGATACGTTTGCTGGACGCTGGCGAATTGGTATTGTTCCGTGTGTGACGAAGACTGATAAAGGTGTCGGAAAGTGTTACGTTGGAGCATATTTAATCCTGACCGATCCCAGTGTGGAATCGGTCATCTACACAAGCCAGAAATCAGTGGATGCTGAATTTGTGATCCGGTACAGTTCATCAGATTATGATACTGTATCACTGATAGAATGACTGTTATATAATATCGGAGTTTGTAACTGTATTTTATTTTATTGTAAATTTGTAACTAAATTTTATTTGTTCTCTTGTATAATTTGTGAATTTGCATTCGATGACAATTCTGTCTTTTTTCAGGATAAACGAATATTTATTCGAATAGTTAAACGAATAATATTTATGCGAATATTTAAACGAATGATGTCCCGTCAGTGAAGATTTATTTGCCTGTTTAGCAGTGCCTGCACCGCAAATTTAGGTCCAGAAATGTTATATAATTTGGGATATAATTTATAGCATAATAGAATTTATATAATTTGTTATGTTATATGATTCAGGAATTTTCAGGACTTCGTTGACAAGTCTGTCCTTTTCAAGTAAAA
Organism: Paramacrobiotus richtersi; assembly: GCA_034698045.1. NCBI lineage: Eukaryota > Metazoa > Tardigrada > Eutardigrada > Parachela > Macrobiotidae > Paramacrobiotus > Paramacrobiotus richtersi. The sequence continues at coordinate 10,062 of JAQGAU010001076.1, read as the reverse complement.
CGAATATTTATTTGGCCTGTTTTGCAGTGCCTGCACCGGAAACGACGCTGATGAAATCGCTTCCAGTCAGCTGGAGCACACATTTTCCCGCATAGAGCAAACCGGGGTTTCCAACTGGGGTTCTTCGAAGCTGGTTTCTCATGACGACCTGTTTGGGACGGACGCAACGCCAGGACTCCTCAAAGACGACCGCCTCACCATTACCATCGACGTGGTCATGTATGGAGACCCGAAAGCGGTCAATGCCCCGAAAATTCTGATATCCGACTCACCAAAACGTTACAAGCAATTCGCACGACGCCAAGCTGAAACCCTGGCTTCCAGTCCCCATCTGCCGCCCACCGACTTCGAAATCCATTCCAGTGATGGTCAAGTTTTTCCGACATATCGTTTACTCCTGATGAGCCACTCTCCCGTCTTCGCGGTCATGTTGTCGCATAATTCCAAAGAAAACCAGCTTTCTCGCTGTGAACTGGAGGATATCGACGGGGAAACGGTGGGCGTGATGCTCGACTACATATACGGATGCGATACCGGAAAAGTGACCGTCCGCAATGCCGAGAAAATTCTGATTATAGCGGATATGTTCGAGATGCGGGATTTGCGTGGCGTATGCGAGGGCATCCTGGTGCAGCACGTCACGGAGAAGAATGCGGTGCGTTATCTTATTCTGGCCAGTCAGCGGAAGCTGGATAAGTTGAAGGATGCGGCGATGAAGGTGATTCCGAAGAATATGGGGATCGGGAGTGTGTTGCGGAATGGGGCGCTCGTGAAGGTCTTCCAGGCTGATCCGCTGCTGCGGCACACCATCGTCAAGCATTGCTCGAAGAAAAGTGCTCAATGATAAGTCTTAAAAGTGTGTTCGTTTCCTGAGATTTTTATATATGTAGTCATGCTGAAAAAAGCGTAGAAGTATTTCGTTTAAATTGTCTTTCTGCCGGAACACGGTTTAGATCACTCAGGTTTGATGTTATTTTAATTTTGAGAGAGTTTATAACGTTCGGTACGTGTTGAGTGTATAATATACTCCGTACTGTAATGTGTAGTTTAAACGCCATGTACTGCTGCATGAACGATGAATGGCTTCGCAGATTTTCAATAAAATGATAGCAGTGGTTTGTGATATGATTTGTTTCTCTTGTAATTTTTATTTTGTGATTGATTTAAATACTGCAACATTGACAACACATGTACATGTCAGCAGAACGAAAACCTATGGTTTTGTAGACAATTTAAAACGGTTCCTGGAATATCCGATTTTTGCCTCTCTTCTCAACATAAGCGACCGACGACATTAAAGATGTATCGTAAATTATCAAAAATATATCGTTAAGCATGTATGACACGATACACGAAGTTCAAAAGCATGAAAATATTTTATACAATTTATCTAGTTGAAATTCTGTCTCCACATTGTGCCATGTTGAGTCGATTCCAGAACTACGATCCACATTACGAAAATGCAGTAATAAAGCTCCATCAACCGGCACTGCGGTTAATGTTTTCACTTCCGGTCGCGTTTTATACGGATAATGTATTCCGGCCATTGTCACCGCACTCGTTCGACAGATATATTTTGACCGATCATTTGGTTGAAAAATATAATTCTGCCGCTGGATATCTGGATAATGCGTAATATTTTTGGTATCCGTTACACATTTCCGACTGTCTGCCGATCGCACTGGATCGGAAGTGATACTGACAATCCGAGCAAATGAACTGCGAATATTGACGCAATCCCAGTGTCCATTGTCGACTACGTCGGATATTGTGGTGTTTTGAGCGAGGACGACATATTCGTCAAGATCCGCTAGAAAAAAGGGAAGCTACAACTTTTACTTAATTTGCAAAATTTCCTCATTACTTTATATTACATTAATCTATTTATATTATTTTACTATATATTTTTTATTACTGTTATACATATTATTTTATTATTTAAATTTTTAATTTTATATGACATTATTTATATACATAATCTACAAAACCATATGCGTGCGAAAATCGTAGGTGTTGTGATCGATTATCGAGAGTATATGATACCAATAATGCATAATCTGGTGAGAATTATGCGCTGTGCATAAATACGATAATTATTCCCAATATGTTATCCACTGATTTTTTTGCATTACCGGTGAGTACGTAATCCAAGCCATGTGCAGCAGCCCGCAAATAGCAGTCGTTAACAGCGGCAATTTGTCCATGGTAATGAAGGCGATCGTCTTCCAATGTCAAATTCCATTTCAATATTGCAACGCGATCTTTCCTTTCATAACCTGCACTTAGCAATTTAGCTACGTTATCCGAAACCGAATTTACATATATAAAAATTTTTGTCATCCCAATACTGGCATAATACTGCACAAACCGCTCCACAGAGCGGACATCACTGTAATTCCCAAAGATTATCGGTCCACACAAGGCAAAGGTCATCCGCTTTACTTCCGGAACTGGATTGATAAGAAATGTTTCCTGTCCAAAATTACCATTTGCAATACACTGGAAATTCACTTTTATCTCATGTTTAGACACGAAATCGGAGTTTTGCGGTAAAGGGCAAATAAATCGCGATGCGGTGTATGGTTTATCATGGTGATCCCAGAAATCTTCCCGTTCCGCCGGAAATGTTTTGGTTGAATTTTTCGACAGCTCGTAAATGCAATCACAAATTCCTTGTGATCTAGTTGGTTGATTTTCCCGATTCGTAACCGCGATAATGTGAAGTGCATCATTTGTTACTGTGGGAAATGCAGAATAAATGAGGATAAATGGAATAATTTCGTGCCAGTTTGCGGACAGAAGCGGGACTTTTGTGTGATTAATGGAAAGAAAATGATCGTTAAGATGATCGTCGACAAGAAGAAATACTGTGAGTTTTCGATGAGCGAATGTTAGAAAAAGTCCGACACCTAAGATTGATAAAAATATTCGTTTTATAAAGATATTCATAAGGTAAAAGCCGCTAAAAACATGCATATAAGCCAGAAAAACGAAGCCAATTACCGGAAGATTTTATAGTACTGTAGTATGCAAGGAAAAAAAGAAACGCAAAAGTAATTGCAAAACTTGTAGAAAAACGCATCAGTTGTGTTCATTAAGACAAATATTCCACTCCGTAGCACTGACCGATTATAACAATACGATGCCGGAAATATCGCCTCCGGTTACGCGATAGCCTAAATTACAGCAAAACGCTCTATATATTCGGTGACTCTTCACGAAACATATAAGTACAGTTGTGCACGTGTAGACAAAAAAGCATACATGCGTCTGAAAAAGCGCAAGATCGCATAATCACTTTCATATTGAAACCACAACGAAACCTTCTTGTAACAGTTATTTTGCATAAAATCCACGATAAGCACGTGTAGTTTTACTGCGATGCCAGTGATTTTCTCCAAAAACCGCTGCATTGTAACGTAGATTTCATACCTCCAGTATCTCACATTTTAAGGTTTCCGCGTAATTTGAAAAATTTTTTTTGTGGCCGAAAAGGGAAAACTTTATAATGTTTAGTATCAGGACATCACTTCCTGTGTGTTTATTTGGCGGATTATTAAGCATTGCGCTATTGCTCCTAGCATGCAGTACACGTGTCGCAAGTAAGTTCACGGTTTACATGTTTAATGGAGAATACATCGATATCAATATTCCGGTTTTACATACAGATGGATGCGACTTTATGTTTCCCGATGTGTGCGAGGTAACACCAAACTTATATCTAACTTATTATTTAAATTCAAAATTGATAAACGTTGATTTTTGATTTAAAGATTTGAGTTGATTTATGTATTCTTGCGATAGATCTTTGTACGGATTCTGCCGGTGCAGTTTTGGTACTATCCATCGACAAAATGAAAGCGGTGTTCCTGTTTTATAATAAATTTGACTTGCTTATAATAAATCGGTAATCCGGCCAAAAACTGTTAACTTTTTAGTGCCATATCTTGCAGTGTTCTCCCATATCGGTTTGTTTTATATAGGCACTTATTATGTGAATATTTTTTGTTATGTAGAATGTAACGTGCCCCAATGGACAAAATTGTTCAGCACATATGGATTATTGGTGTCCGAATAAAACCGGATCGATTTGCTACCCAATCGCTATTTGTGGCGAATATACCAGTAAGATTTGATTTAATTTTAATAACTTTAGCGGAATAATTTATTTCCGTTCATTACTGTTTACGTTTTCTGCCGTAATTAGAGTTTAATCTTACATGTTTTATTTTTTAAGTAATTCACTGTAACTGAAGTGACAGTACCGTGGTGGGCATCAGAGTTGACACTGTCTGCTTTTTAATTCTGTTTTAAATTATGTTCCACCTGAAGCCCTAGACCGATGAAACCAAACGGTTTTCAAGCCTATTAGAGCCACATTGAGGTTGACTCAAATACGGTCTGTTCCACAGGGCACGCAAGATAATCCAGAAATCATAATTCCCGGTGTTTTATTCACTGACCACCTGTTTTAGCGGTCTTGATTTTCCTTGGCCCGCCCAGTAAGTGATATCTTCCCGGCAAACACGCGTTCCAGAACATGTTTGCAAGCTCTATGGTAAAAAAATTATGATAGTTTTCCATATTCATCGGGGACTTCAGGATGACAAGTCGAAAAAACGGGATTTTCGATTTCCGCTGCCATTTTCTCTTCCCGTTTCTGAAATCATGCAGTTATGTTCCCGTGCATGGTTTTGTTTGGTGCGAACTACACTTTCTAATGACGAGGCTATATGCTGTTAAATCACAGCATCCGTTTCTAACATAACCCCATCCCGGGTGTCTGACGTAACAAAAATGGGAGGAGTCCAGAGGTGCTTCGGGTCGCTCCAGAAAACCTCTCCCAAATTGGGTCCGTCAGTACAGAACAAGCACCGATGAGCATCATCAGGTAGAGAAATGAATGGGAAACAAAATATAAACAGTCCGAAATGTTGTGCGTTATGTTTGAATTTCTCTATAATTTTCGAACCATTGCTTACACTGCTCAAAAGTACCAACTGGTCAGTACCCTTTTTTCATGGTCATCAGAGAGAAAAATTCCAACAAATTCTGGATGATAGTTATTTGTTTATGAATGGTATTGAGCTTGACCATGATGGTTGTAGTTCACTCTAAAAGCAAACTTAGACGAAAAAATCACATAAGGCGTTCAGCAAAAAACGTTCTCCGCACAGTGTCAACTCTGCTGCCCACCACGGTACATGTATTGTGCATTTCGATTTTACACATTCAGAATTTATTCCTCTCACAGTAACAGCGTTTGCGCACAAGACAACTACTCGTTGCGAAACGTTACGTATTAAAACATCCAAACGTTACGTGCATTTCGATGATGTGCATTGAAAAGGTTATGAACTATTCTAAATAAATCGCTCTTAATCGTTAGTTTTCCTCTTAAATATGAATTCTTGCTATACTTACCATATGTTTGCATGAAACACAGTGCTGCGTGAATGCAATTTTGCAAAATCGAAAATTCCGACAGTTGACTAATATAAATGTTTTTTTCAGATCCCTGTGCGGTAAGAAAATTCGGCATTGGGACCTGGTTATAACGGGCGGTCAGAAATAGCTGGCCGTTTTTACATTATCAGTGTGTTACTGTTTGGTCAGTTCGCAGTTAAAAAGATATCTATTTCTATATACAAAGAGCCAAATAATTTGATCGTGTAAAACTGCTCTTTTAATAAATCTGTTCTGTTTATAGTTTACTTCCTGTCTGACGGGGACAGAGTGTACAGCCGTACTTGATTCGTGCACCAACGGAATATGTAAAGTGAAAGGTAGCTGTAATGGTACGTACATTAATTTCTTAATTTCTCTGCCCACTGGTATGGTTAAATTAAAGAATGCTGTCCAAATAATTAAAAATGCAGTAATGCGAGAACGTATCCCAAGCTTATGGGCTTAATCGATCGTAGAATACTTTTAGAAATTAAATCAATCGATTCAAAGAAAAAACAGTGCAACATTTCCACCGTTTTTTAATATTCGTAGCCGATAAACAAATAAGTTACTCCTGATTTCCACATTTTTTTATTTCCGTGTTTATTTTTTTGTTTCGTCATTAGATATCAACCGTCCCGGTGCATGTCCCAAATCACCGGAAGTAAATTCCTGTGCGAACTGGTGTGAGACGGATGCATTGTGTGAGGAAGGCGCCAAATGCTGTGAGACACTTGATCTGGGAAAGAACTGCATACAAGCTATCAAGAATTACTGATTTATAGTTTTCCTGATAAGTCATTTTATTCAGTGATACTGGTGTTATTTTTAACAATAATGCCATATGTGGTCTTCTTATGATATAAATATGGGAATTGCAATTGCCTCATCCGCAGACTGTAAAGTCCTCTATGTAAACCCCGAGTAGAATCGTAGTAAAACGGCTCTTGCACTACAACTAGTACCTCCGACTCGTGAACAAATATTTTCTACAATAGAATCGGAAATATTGTCCTTAAATGTTCCAACGGACTCTTTTTGGTATTATGATTATAACAGGACAATTTTCTATAGACATTTTCTCCTAAACAGATGTTAACAGTTCCAGACGTAGATCTGCGTTGATTAACGCTTTTGAACAATAAAACATCACTCAGCCTGTGTGCTTCGTTAGATAATTCTTATTATCATGGAATGCCAACATTCCCGGTACCGGCAAAAGCCCAACCACTGTTCTATGTTTTGCAAACACAAATACGTACTTAATATTAACAATTTGCTAAAATTAATTCAGCGAATTATCACCAAATCCTGAGCCACTGGAGTCGGTCACGGGTGTCCCGGTTACACAGGTCCCTGTGCATTGGGCAAATGTGTCAAAGCGATTGCGATTTCCCATACATCCACCGTAAACCTTGAGAACAGATCATTAAAGAATTCAGCAACAACAAAACTGTGTTATATTTCTTGTACAATTCTTATAAAATCTATTTCTTATATTATTTAATATATAGTATTATTTATAATATTATTTAATATATATAATGTATTTTATTTCTTATTGTATACATACCAATAAATATAACTGGCTAAATTCGTACCACAGTTCGTTACATTTTCGAATCTATGTATAGCCAGTCACAAGTCACATACGAGTTATCTATTCAACATCAAGTTTTTCCATACAAAATTTAATTGACATTGATCTTAGAATTCATCGACTGAAATTGGCAATAAAAATAGTTTGTCAATTTTGTTGTTATCACTTACAAATTGGGTACACGTTCCGGTTTGTAGGTTAAAATACCATGACGGTAGATACGCTCTACAAGGTCCCGTCCACGGTACTAGTAAACAGTATCTCGGCTGGGGAGCGCCATTGGCCATAAAATATCCGCTTGTTTCATACGACGTGGATCCATCTGAGTTATTATCTGACAAAAAATGTAATTTTAGCTATAAGTTTTTGAATCTCTCGTTCTTGTTAATAATTTAGCCTAATTTATTCCATATTTTTCATATCGGAATTACGTAAAAGTAATGATAAACACAGTCTGGTAACTATCAAAAATCTGTATTTGCGAATAATATAAATCTAATATAAGATATATATAATTATATATAAGATATAGATAAATATTTATATATAAGATATAAATAGTTATACTAAATCTGAAATAAATATATCAAACTTCAGCAGATATATATCTACTATCGAAGTAGACAGTAGATATATTCGACTAGAAATAGCATAATTATATGACGCACTTAAAACAACTGTTTTTCTCACCTGTCTGACGAGTAAACCGACCAGCGCACACTAAATTAACCAAGAACAATACAAGACCGGCAATCATGCACTTATTAGCTGAAGCCATTTTATTTACGTATGCAAGGAAATTTAGGGAAGGCCGCTATAGAAAACACTTAAAAAATCTATAAAAAAAAATTTAGACAATAATATGTGAGCGTTAGACAGAAGCACATGCTGCTGGACTGATCGCTTTCTCCCATAAAATATTATGTTTTTTATATGACTACCGGTTTAGTCATAAAGGATGTGTCATGTCAGCAGCGTGTATATTCTAGGTGGGAAACACCGCCACAGAATACGTTGTATTATTCTTCGATCCAACCGCCTTTTTTGTTCCAAGTATAGTTCTTACTGCTTAGACATTAAGCCATCTTACGTCAGCACCGGAAGAACTGGATGGCGGTATTTACAGTCTGTACAATAGACCGGAAAGGTATGAAAGATTAGGGAACGCTGTATAGCGCAAAGCTCTCTATACAAAAGGCAAACCCGGACAGATTTTTATTTTATAGGGGCGGAAATACATGGTTAGCAATTGCGAATCGGCTTCGCTCGTTTTGCCAGCGTAGCTTTAAATATCCAAAGCACGTGGTTGGGGTCATACTCGCCAATTTGGCGCATTCTTTCGGCTGGATCTCAAGCTGATTCACTGTATGTGAGGAAAATCCAAAATAAAATTCAATAAAATAAAATAATAAATAATAATAAAATAATAATAAACAATAATAAAAAAATTTATATAATTATCCAAAATTTTGTGGTGATTTGATATCGGAAAGGTATTCCCAGTTATTCTCATAATATGGAAGTTCCGAATCATGAAATGAAAGCTGAAAATACGTAATAGCTAATCTTCTGGATTTTCCCATTTTTGACAGTATTCGATTGGTTTATTATGGGCACTTTTAGCTGTGTTGATTTGTTCTAATAATATTCCTCTGGTCTTTCACGTGTACTCATATACTTCAGAATGAGCAGAAAAGATACAGAAATGTTCCCTAGATCTAGAAGCATTACATGGGCAATCACCGCCGCAATGTTATCATTTTTTTATGCACCATACGGTCCACGTTTCGTAATCCAAGTCCACGTCTCAAATGTAACAGAAATCAAGAACTAAAATTACGTGTTTGAAATCCATATAAATCACTCATGTAATGGCATCAAAGAACTCGAACAAGCAGTCGTATAAAAGATTAAAAGTAACAATCAGCGCAAATCCAGAATGACAATAAATATGAATATACATATAATATGTTAACGTTTCCCAGTTTTGGCACTTTTTGTCACTTGACATCCGTCCGGATCGACGTCATCTTTTATCAGTCCATAATCCTTGACGATTCGGTAATAATTCTTAATCATTTCCACTTTTTGTAACGTATGCATAAACCATCGCCGATTTTTCTACAACAATGAAAAATTCAGTTTAGGCAGGCTAACTGGACGCACAGCACAAAACAGAGCAAAATCTGACAAAAGACCACAAAAATTCTCAATTAGTGAATACGCCATTTTTTCCTGTTATACGGATATCGATTTCATGGATAACTGTCGAATATTCAGAAATTTTATGCCGTTTTCCAAAAATTAAATAAAGAAATTATAATATATTTATCATGTAATGAATGTTAACATATACTTTTACAAGCCACAGCTTCCACCGAAAATTCGACACAAGTAAGAAAACTGAACTACCAGGCGAAATTCATAGATCACCAATGCGAAGATTATTGCTAAAATGTTATAAAATGATTTTTAAAATTTTATAAAATGATGTTTTAGATTTTATAAAATTATCTTTAAAATTTTATAAAGTTATTTCTATAAGTTTAATAAATGATTTTGAAAATTTTACTGAACATTAAATTTTTAAAGTCACGAATGCAAACCGTTTCCGGTGTAACTGCCAAGAAAATGAAACATACCTGCATACACTTGACATCGCACGTGTACCCTTTAATCGGACTCTGCCCGGGCAACTGCACATGATGAACCCCGCCCAACTTCTTCGCCGTCAACCCGGTAACAAACACATCATCAATCCAGTAAAACCCCACGTTCCGCGCCGTCTTCAACAGCTCCCCGACCAAATCCCGACTCACAATGTACCCTCCACCATAACAGTACGGCGGATAGTGCTTCTCGGGAAACTCCTCCCACGACACAAACCACTTGCTCTTCTTATTCCGTTGCACCAGTTCCCGACGTTGTAGCTCGGCACAGAGGATGGTTTTGGTGGCGTGGGGATGGCACACGTCGAACTGGTGTAGTTGGGCGACGATCGGGCGGAGATAGAC
>JAQGAU010001075.1:0-21594 GCA_034698045.1 Paramacrobiotus richtersi | reverse complement strand
CACGACAGACGATGTTATTCAGTCCTCCGTGTCGGGCCTGTGTACCGGCTGCAAATCGACAAGACAGGCCGTGATGCTCTTGTTGGACTTCATCGCTTTGCAAGTTAATACTTATGGCAGTTGTACGTATGGTACAAGATCTTGTGCGGAAGGGAATCATACGTGCAATAACTCACTTTTACAGGCGTCTATTTGGAAACCAGTTTCATCCAGACCCTTGTCCAGTGCTAAATTACCAGAAGATCCGTTGCACCCGGACACTTTCGAGTCCCAGTTCAGGACCCTTTTCACCGCGGAATGTATCTCCGATGCCATAAAACTGGCTGACTCCTGTTTACCGCGCCCATCATTAGCAACTTCAGGATACAAGGGACATTAAATGATGTCACGTCGGCAGAGGTAAACGGTTCACTGTAAATTCGTTTCTTCTAGGGTCGTGGAAAAGTGCCCGGATGGAACCGATTATCTATTGTATTCCTGCAGAAATGTTCGGGTGGGCTTTATTTCGTTTTGATAGATGCATGTCGGCGGAAAACCTTCCCGGGCCACATTTACCTATATCTGACGGAATAGTTGCCCTTCGGGCGGGTTTGGCGATCACAGAAGGTTTTTCGATTTGATCGGCAATCTGGGACGCTGAGAATTTTATTCCGTTTAATTTAGGGCTTTCGGTTTGATTTCTTAGTTGTTTGTTCAGGTTTATTATTGTTCATAACTTGTTGGCCATAGTGTACAGGAATTTTATTCGTTGGATTCGGGAAATTCGCTCTTTTGTGCATTAATTTGTAGTAATTCTTAAATCCGAACATATTCAGCTTTTTTAAATGTTTTTCAACTTTTCGAGATTTAGCTTCGTTACTGCTTACGTACATATTCCTGCAGTGCGCACTACTTCCTATTCCTACGATTTTCCTTCCTATTCCTAGATGTATTCCTAGTGTCGTTCCTAAAAATTCCATTCCTTTCCTAGAAGGCGTTCTTAATTCCTATTCTGACCAGTTGAAAATTAGTTCCAGATCCCTGTTTCCTGTAGTAAATGACTCTGCAGTAAATTTATCGCCAGACAAAGCCGAAAAGGACCTACAGCAGAACGTTTGTGTATTACATTGACCTACATTATCCACAGAACAATGCCGATCAAGACCTTAAGGACGAATATGCAACATTCGACGCCGGTTTTATGCTTTTTCAGAAGGAGACGAACCAAACGTTTGTTGTACACCGCTCTGAATCCTTGCCGGAAGGGCTGGGTAGTCACAGCCCACAACTGTAATGTAAATCATACTTCAATTGAACTGAAAAAAAGGAACTTGTGAAGAACCCTGAAACCGGCTTACGTCAGACTAAAATCTGTACAGACGCTTCTTTGGGATAACCGGCTGCTGCCGCACTGACAAGGGACCGGCACCACATTTGACACAGAAATAATTTCCGTTTTTATTCTGCAGTTACATTGAATTATGAAGGTGTTTTTAATAAACAGTTCTAGTCCGAACGAGCTCGAGTAGGACGGGGACGGAGTCCCAAAGATCAATGGGATTACAGGTGAGTCGCCAGTACTACCGCCCTTGTATATGACAGCGCACTGTGTCTGAACTGCTTTGCATCGTGTTCGGTCGTTTGCTGGCGATCTGCGCGCAGAATCCGCTTTTCCACTGCCACTCCATCAGGAAAAAAGTTGACTTTCTCATAGTCCGTTATTTTAAGGTTTTCAAGCCGAGTGAAATTGAATTCTGCACCGCAAAGCGCCAGTAAATGCGAAGAACGTGACAGAAACCACGAACACAGTGCGCTGTCATGCCAAGGCGGTAGCAGTGGTGGTTCCACTATCTTCCCATTAATTCATCTTTCGGATTATATCCCAGTCACCCTCTAGCTGGTTTGGATCCGAACTGTTTATCAAAAATACTTTCATAACTAAGTGTAACTACAGAAAAAAAACGGAAATTATCTGCGTGTAAAATGTGGTGCCGGTCCCTTGTGAGTTGTACTTGAACTTTATTTTTTTATTTTATTTTATTGAGTTTTTTTTTTAAACCTAAACTTTATTATGTTCAGAACTGCAACTCATCAACAATCCAACTTTAATTCATCCAATTCATTTCAACAGACGTTAACAGTACGCAGTTCTCAGATTACGTACAGTATTACAGAAACAATGAGCAGCATATTCTTTAATTTTTCCACATAACCAGGAGAACGCGCAATCGAACTATCGTCGATCACTAGTTGAATTGTATCTTACTATTCCATGTTTGGCTATTTATCTACATCAGGATATCGTAGTTCAGACTGCCAATAGCAATCTTCACCCTGACACAAATACATCCGCCCGTTGTCGGCCAATCGGAGTTCAGAGTTAGAGCGTCGTGGTCGCAATTCCCCTTGGTACCATATGTTGTTGACCGGCGGGGTGGACATGTCACCATAAAATACTAATTCCCCGGTGGCAGTCAGTGTGACCTTGTCCTGACGGGCTCCGTAGGTATGGCTGCACCATGTCGCCGTGTCATCGCACACTCGATACACACACAAGTTCCCATCGTTTTGCAAGACCAGGTAGAACGTGCTATTAGGGGAGTAGTACTTCTTGGAAGGGATCAGCACATCGCCCATGCGAATGATTTCTGCAGTCAGTTATAGCTGTTAAGCACGCATGACAGCGCAGCCCTCATGTAAAATCTGCTTACGATAACATACTGTACATATACATAGTATTACAGCAGGATTTTTAATTTCATACACATCAGTAATATCAGTACGTAACGTGTACTAACTGCAAGAAACCGGCATGTTGTAATGACCGGCACGTTACAGTATGAGTATGATGGTCACTGATGGCTAAATATATTATTTGTTCCGCACGTGGTTAGTACGAATCCTGCTTGTGTAGGGACAGTATTTAGCCAGAAAGATTCATTTATTTCCTGATTTATTATCGGTTATCTAGTTAGTTACCTGCAGATTTGTTAGACAGACTTCCTTCGTCGAGACACGAAAGTATTCTCGTACCACCGGATTCCCAGTATGTTACCCCGTCGATACTTAACATCAGGAATCCATCATCCGCAAGTCCCAGAACTGGTTTGTAGAATCCACTCCAGGTCAGAGGTGAATTTGACCGCCATAGGGCGGCGTTAGTTCGTGTGGGAATCTCTCCATTTAAATACAAACCGCCACCGGTCGACAGAGACAGTTCTGTAACGGTAAGCTCGTCCGCTTCCGTGTTAAACACTGTTACGGCTTCCGGAGAAGTGGAGTTGGTTGTGCCATTCACGGACAGCCGGTAGACGACCAGCGCTTTGGGTTCGAGTTTGACCTGGAATTGACCCGATGGACTGGAGATTGGTGGGTCCAACGGCAGCATTGTAGCGCCCGGTGCCAACACCACTATACAAGTGAATAAATGGTGATCTTACCGTTAAAACCACCAACTGAGTAAAAAATTAAATGGCGAGCCTTATAATGTTATTTATGATCCATGGTTAATCGAAGATTCGAACCACAGAGGTAGTTAGTAGTAATAGTTACTAGTATCACTAATTACTAGTACAGATATATGTACAACTGATGCCAAAAACTGGTATAAATTGTGTTCAATGTCAGGTAAAAATGAATATATGTATCTGCAACATAATTCGATAACAACTGGATTACAGGAATCCATATGCAGGATTAACATCAGCTTACCCGATGTCCTTCCCGGATTAATCCAGTATGCCGCCTGGGCTGAGCAAACGAAAAGTACAAAGACTGCCGTGGCGAACATTACTTTTTTTTCCAAATGAAAGTTGTATGACCAAGACAGAGGAACTGACTCCTCAAATATCGTAGTGTCGTAGAAATCGTATCATTTATACAACAATTTTCTGTAGGTACGGTTTTATCATAGTGTACATCGGTGGGAATCAGATCTTCTACATATGCCTTCTTCTATGATGAAGCAACGATATGAAGTGCTTCGCAGTGGACGAGATATAGTAGATATGGGTAACTGTTAAGGAATATTGTGGGCATTATCTTGGCACATTGGATATCCGATGTCCTTGACCTTTCTCCTTTCTGTTTGCCGATCTACGGACTGGTTCCCGCTACTGTGGCATGCAGCACGCGTGAGAGACGGCAAAACGCGTGCCATACAGAAAACGTGTGTATTACTGGTATAGGGCCTATACAGGCAGTCGAAGGCAACTATAATGCTGAATCACAGATTTTGGTGCCTTCACCACTTCGATGATGGTTATCGGTTACTGGTGGTCTATTCAATTTTTTATTATGTTGCCACGCTGATGTGACGATACGAATCGCAGAGCGAATACACCCACCTTAGTGTCCACACCACCGCAACCGCATTCATGGGAGCCGGCGATTGCGCAATGATCGATAATGGTGACAGACGTACAGACACGAAAAAGCACAGTTTTGCTTGGCTGACAGTTGTAAATTTGGTATAAAAATTAACTGCTTCGCTTCGCTTAGGTCAAGAGTAGAAAACCGGTCGGAAGAGTCCCAGTGGATTCTGCCATGGATACTGACCGCCTAGTATCGTGGCAAACTCGAAAATGTGAATACGCACACCAAGGTGCAAAATTAAAGATACCAGGGCTCGAAAGCGCGAAATGTGCTAGCGTTGGTAGTCTGGTAGTCAGCAGTGCCCTTTTAATTTTGTGGAGTTATCGAATTCATATCTGTGCTAAATAAAAGCGGTGTTTTACTACATGTGCCCGGCCGTGGGAACCCTGGGGGTTAACTCTTATTTTATATTTTATAATTATTTACCTTGTTTCGTTTACTCGATCAGACACGACACGGAAAAGGTCACGACACGCAGATATACAAAACGTCATGACACAACTAGGGACACAAGGTATATCTATCCAAACATGGACACTTAGTACCGAACGTAATCACGCAGAACTAGAACAGAAAATTACATCTGCGTATTTTCTCCAGATACGGCAATTCGGTTCCACCTGACCGAACGTCCTCTACCTTCATCTTTCTGCTTGTCGACCTACGGACTTATCCCACTACAGTGGCATAGAGCACTTGCGAAGCGACAAAACCGGTGCCATACAGAAAATTCTAAAAAATTGTTGTACAGAGTAATAAGCAGGGCTGCTGAACGACTTAGTTTACTAATGCTGAATCGCAGACGTTGGTGCTTTTACCACTTTGACGATGGTTGTTAACATGGTTCAGCTGATTTTTGCTACGTTATTACGCTAACTTGACGAATCGCAGAGCGAAGATACGGATACCCAACTTAATGTTCGCATCACCGCAACCGCATTGATGCGCCCGCACGCGATTGCGCAGCAATGGTGACAGACACACAGACACCAGAAGTCCAGTTAATTTTCGATTCGCTAACAATTGTAGTATAACAAGTGACAGCCCCGCTTCGCTTTGGCCAAGATTACGAAACCATTCGGAAGAGTTCAGCAGCCTGCTGTCATAAATATTTTTAAACGCAGTGTCATGGTAAACTAATAAAACGTCGGTGCGAAGATAAACTTATAAAACGGCGGTGCAGTGGCAAAACTTTAAAACGTAAAAACATCCTTAAAACGCGAAAACGGTAACTTAACTGAACTCTACATCGACATACAACATTATCATTATGAAGCACCTGTCCAATGAGGCAAAAAAAATCCTGAATATTACACTCTGGAGCTACAGCCGAACCGGGTCGTGGCCGCAGTTTGTAATACCGCACAACGACCGCATCACTTAAAAAAGCACCCCACTCTCCGTAAGTCCCCACAGTCAATATCAAATCATCCATCAAGGACAATATAGGTAAATCCACCTCCGCGGAGTTCTTCTCCATAATTCCATAAATATAAAATGGTACGTTGCGCGAATAACTTTTGATAATTAATAATAATAGCAGTAGGTCAGATTATAACTGACAATAACAAAGATTGTTCGAGATTTGTTCAACGCGTCTAGCTCATCCCAACTGCTCAATAAATGCTGTTCGAAGGCTGGCACGTGACCCGTTTCAATTTGGTCCGCGGCGGTGATGCCAGGGCGGCGCAAGTGGATGCCGATTAACCGTGTGCTGTCCAGCACATTTTGGGGAGACTGGCGCACTTTAGACTTTAGCGCTGCGAGTGCTGATCTGTAGATGTGCTATAGGCCAAGGTGAGCTGACGGCGGATGGGCGTCGTTCCTGGTGGAAAAGTTTCCACGACTGCAAGTAACCGGTGAGAAGGAGTGAAGTGGAATTGTCAGACGAGATTCGAGAGCTTAATGTGGCGTCGCACTTGCCGCATGGTGGGGTGCTAGTAAAGCGAACTGCGTCTTCGGGCTTTCGTGTGGATTTTCGCTTCGGTAAGGAAGCTAGAAAGTTCTTCAGGTGATCGTAGGGGTCATCAATGATCGCTCAGAATCAGAAAGAATTCCCCGTTACTGTAATTATAACGTACGAAGTGTTCCTACTGCTTAATGAAAGTTATTAGCAGGGTAACTAATCTGAAACTTTTTTCTAATAAATTTATATGAACGAGCTGAAATTAGTCGTACTGATATGGCGTGGTGCATGAAGTTCGCCCGCCCGCCGCGAGAGACGAACAAATTTTTGTCATCTGGACCACGCAGCATGACAGCGAGCACCACCACCCCAGTAAATTATTTATACCCTCGCTGTTCAGCCGGATTAATTAATTTGAAAATAACTTATACTTGTAAATTAGTTGAAATAATTAACAGGAATTTCGATCATTGTTTGCATCTACCTGAATGCTTTAAATTTCTTTCGCCTCCAAATTTACCTTCTTTCGTACACTGAACATTGCCATTCTGCTGGGAGCAACGGAATTCATATCTGTTAGACTGTTAGCAACACACGTTCGTCGGTGTTCTACTAGAGTCAAACTTTTATTGTATAATTACTCTTCTGTTTCTGTACTTGATTCCGCGTTTATAGTTTACTCGATTAGACGATAAGTTAGACAACGGTCACGACACTCAGACATACTAAAGGTCACGAGACTACTAGGATCCAAACATGTACAAACAGGCACGTGGAAGGTATAGATATTAACTGTTACAAGTAATACCGAACCAGTCACGAAGGACTAGAACAGAAACTACATGTGCGTATTTTCTCCAAAGACTGCAATCCGGTTCCATCGGAACGAACTGGGAACAATGACGTCAGCGATTGTTATAGGGGAGTCTTTCATCCAGCATCGTACGTGATGTAAGCCCAGATGCCGTAAAAATATACGGAATCCCGATCTATAATTCCTGTTCAGGGCGAAAAGCAGCAAAGGATTAACGAAAGAAACCGAGTATATCAGTACTACCGCAGCACCGTGTTCCATCGCTGCATTCGAGTATTTCATTTTTGGCTTTTTCGACGGTTTTATTTCGTCTGACCCCAGTATCCATTCGTAATGACTAATTATGGTAGGTATTCCATAGGCAACAGTAACTAACAGTACAAAGAAAAAGACTCGGATGGAATGGAATTCAGGACTCTCAAACACTCGCCGGATCGTGCTCCTTTCGCTGATTGGCGGCAAATTGACACTGCTAAGGCGGCGCCGTAAACCATCAGCCAGTCGTATTCGTCGATAGGCGACAACGATGATGTGTCCGTACAAGATGACAGCGATGCTCAGCGGAATGATATTCTGCAGGGTGACGTAAATATCCAAGAGCGGAGTGGTACGAGGACAGATGAAGCAAGTGCATCGGACCAGCATAAGATTACTGCATGACTCATTAGCAGTGAAATTATACGGATACCATGAAAGTACTGAAGGTAAAACGAATTCAGCAAAACCTATAACTGCAGGGGCGCCCCAGCACAGCAGAACTGTTAGGATGAAAAAAATCTTCATCCACTGACGGTGAAATTCAGAGTGAAAGAGCCGCACATGTCGTTCAACAGCAATCGCTGCCCCATGAGCAAAGCGGACAGAGACGAAGTATTCATTGAATGCGGAGTACAACTGGCATAAAGTATGACCGGCGGACCAGCAATGGCGCTGTATCCATTGTATAATTTTTATTAGTACGATCAAACATAACCCAAAGTCTGCCGCAGCGTCGGATAGTAGCAGAAGGTTAGGAAACGTTTGGAGTTTTTTAACACTAAGGACAGACGTACAAAAACCCAAATTAACCAGAAAGGCTGCTACCGGGATCAGTAACAGAACATAGTATGGCATTCGTTCTGACAGTTGAGCACATTCGCAACATGGGTCTCCATTCCAAAAACTGGATGAATTTGGCATGTAGCTCATGGAATAGTTAGGATAAGAAAATTCAATCCACAATAAGCAGTCCATCAGCGCTTGCGTTGTTCGCATAGGCTATTGTTCCAAGAATGAAAAGTGGGTGTATTAACCTCAAAACCAATACTTTAATAGGAGGAACTTCCAGTTATACCAATTCACTGCTTGATGACCCATTTAGCAGATGCGTACGTTCGACTGAAGTTATGGATGCTTGTTACCGCATGTGGCGTATCACGCCTTGATGTGTACGGAGTATGTGTTTACCATTTTGGTTGAATTGGTTCTGAAATCATCTTCGCAATAGGCTTATTTGCTTATTCGCCTGGCTCGAACGGGGTCACAAACCGTCACATACACCTAGGTCATCGTTTGTACGCCTCCTTTGCTTGCTCATCAGGACCACCAGGCAACCGTAGACATTTGTAACGAAATTCAGATTGCAGACTGTATGTAGTGTCGTAATGGCGCTCAAATGCTTAACGGATATACATTGTCATTACATCGTATGCGGAAATAAGTAGTTATCAGGATGAGCTTGTACACATCAGGCGAAAGCGGGTTGCTATCGTTTTTGAATGCATTGCTTGTCACAGCCGGCATCGCGGTGACGCAATATTGTAAAGGTACGTGACCGTTTGCTGCCAACTTAAAATTGTTATTTTTAATGAACTCGCGCTCGTGGTCACTTGGAAAAATAACTTGCCTGCGACAATGCACGAGCCAGCCTTCCGGGCCGAACTTCGGCCGCCAAAGCGACGGTTGTCGGCGGGTTTCGTCCCACAGACGTTATAACTTCATCCCTTGCTAACAAGGCGTTTGAGTCTTTTGAGCACCATCTGGTCTTTTTGCCGTCAGCATGTGGTCTTTTTGCCGTCAGTCCTGGATATGTTGTTTTTACGATCGTGGAACAAATACACCATATAAAGTGTAATTGGGAGAAAGCATGGTTGCCCAGTAATGGTTCTACGTAACGGCCATAGTGTATAACAACAAGTAACAGCAGGTAACAACACTACATTGAATGCCATCGAATAACCATGCATTGACCATGCAACTTTGCCAGAATCTGCTATAGCTGTAGTCCACACATACACTTCCACGTTTTGACCGCTGGATCGGAAAGGTATGGTAAAATTCCCTTTCTTGCGATTGTCGCCCACCATCGCAAGGTTGTTAACCTTGACCAGTTACGAATTACGCGCTTCTTTCCATCCTTACTGTTTTTTTTAATGACGAAGATGTTTGATTTAATGAAACTATAGCACCTTACAAGATTGAACAACTTTTTAATCTTCGAGAAATAAGAAACTTTTTTTTCAGAACTTTTTGATCTTTGGTCTGACTGTAGGACACGTCAACTGCTACAAAATACCTGGAGCTGCTAATTGTAAATAAAGGAGAATCGTTACAGTCTTACAGAAAGCGCCGGGATGACCAAGCGAACACCGTTGTTTGAACTCGTGCGTATGCGTGCGTCTGAATACAAATAGTACGGTCTTTAACACGGTTTGCAAAATGGTAAGGAAGATCTCTCGGTTGCGTTTGCACAGGAGCGGTCCTTTTCCACAGGCTGAATGTAATTGAAGGGAAAGCAATTACCGAAAAGGGTGCGCAGATCTGTGCACCCTTTTTCGAAAGGGGATCTTATCAGACCTTTTTGATCCAGCAGTAAAACTGGCAGTGTAAGGACTAGATTGTTGGAAAGTTGCATAGTCGATGCCGGGTTATGGGAGTGCATAATAATGCGACGGCATAAAAGTGCTATATGTATGCCCGTATGTGCCGCACTGTTAGCGTTGCGCAGCACATTTACTGGGCAGACGTGATCCTTTCTCCCACGTAAATTACACTTTATGGACCTATTTATTCTACGACCGTAATAGAACCACATATCCTGGACTGATGCAGTGCCGCTCCTGCGCTTTGGGATCGAGCGGTAAAAAAAGGTGACATGGGACGCAACCCGCCGTTCCACCGCCGCTATGGCCTATCTCTCTGCCGCTTGGAAGTAGACCAGCGCGATAGCGTTACGTGCTGAACTCGGAAAGGTCGCCCGATTTTAAATATCAGAAAATCACGAGTGAACACCTCTTTCGCCCATTAGCCTTTGAAACCCTGGGATCGGGGGATCCAGAAGCGCTCCGGTTAATCTTCACTTATCCACAAAAATCCGCCACGAGTCGGGAGAGTTTGCCAAAAGGAGTCGTTGTGGTGCTTGTGCTGTTTTGTTTATGCCGTTGTATGCGTTGTTATAGCTAAAACAAAGAACCGCTTCCAATCTGAAGTAAAGTAGCCAACGTGTTTTGGGTGCTTCCTTACCCGACGTTGACTGACAAAGACTCACACCTATAAACGTACATTGGCCGGTGCTTTCGTATAGCTCCTGCGGCAGGGATGTACCAGCCATACTGTACATAGTTAAGTGTTTTAAGCGTTCTCCGCATTCTCTCCTCGAGCTTTACTGCATGATTTATTCTTATGGGAAGTTAATGCCCTCATTTCGACATGTATTTCTCCTTCCTACGCTTCCTTTGTGAATAGTGCTAAATTATAAACAGAGCAGGCTTTAACATAAAAATAGCCGCATAATAAAACTAGACTTTCGCATATTGAAAGAACCATGAAATAATTTTTCCAAGTGCTCAATTACGGGAGTTCATTATAGTAAAGTTATCAGCAAACGGTTACATTCCTGCAACAATATGTTCGGTCAGCGCGACGCCAGCTGTGACTAGCAAATGTATGCAAAAAGATAGTAAACTAATTTCATACAGAGGTGGACAAGCGCGTAATGATAACTATGTCCGCATATAGACGTAATGAGTTATGACAATTCATAGCTGCAACCATAGAATAGCTATACTGTGCTGCAACTGTTCAATATTTGCGCGCCGTAGTGATACTGTACGCAGCGCTACATCCCGCAATCGTTATCTTTTGTTTACAAATGTCTCCGGTTGTCTGAAGCCCCTGATCAACAAATAAAGGAGGCGTACAAGGTGTAAATAAATATATACGACCCCGTTCGCTAGGCGAATAAACAAATACGTTAACTGATGATTTCGAACCAGAAAGGTAAACACCTAGTCGACAAGGCGTGGTGTTCCAGGTACCAAGCATCTAAATTTGCGGTCCAACATACGTATCATACAAAAAGGATCATCAAGCAGCGACTCTCTGTTGCTGTACCTAACGGAGTAAGTGTTTGTTTGGGGCCTGATACATCGATTCCTCATTCTTGGAACAATCTTTGCAGAACACGTAAGCGGACTGTTTACTGTGCACTTCCGTAATACCAACTGCACAGCCATGAACCACATGCACAATTCATCCAGTTTTTGGATCGAGGACCACAGTTGCGAATGTACTCAACCGTCAGGACGAATACCGTACTGTGCTCTATTAATTCTCCCAGTAGCCGCTTTTCTGGTCAATTTCAGTTTTTGTGCGTCTGTTCTTAGTGTTAAAAAGCTCCAAACGTTTCCAAACCTGCTGCTGATATCGGACGCTGCGGCGGACTTTGGGTTATGTTTGATCATACTCCCAATAAAAATTAAACAATGGATGGAAAGCCATTGTTGGTCCGCCGGTCATACTATGTGCCAGTTGTATTTTGCTTCCAATGAATACTTCATTTCTGTCCGCTTTGCTCATGTGACAGCGATTGCTGTTGAACGTCATGTGCGGCTCTTCCATCCCGAATTCCACCGTCAACGGATGAAGGTTTTTTTCGTTGTGACTATTCTTCTGTGCTGGGGTCTCCCTGCAGTTATCGGTTTTGCTGAATTTTTTCTACCTTCAATATTTTCATGGTATCCGTATGATTTCAGTGGTAAAGAGTCGTGCAGTCTTCTTATGCTGGTACCATGTACTTGCTTCATCTGTAACACTCCACTAGTTGATATTTACGTCACCCTGCAAAATATCATTCCGCTGAGCATCGCTGTCGTCCTGTATGGCCACATCATCATTGTCGCCTACCGACGAATACGATTGGCTGATGGTTTAAGACGCCGCATCAGCACTGTCACTTTGCCGCCAATCAGCGAATCGGCGCCATTCGAAACGAGCGCGATCCGGCGGGTGTTTCAGAGTTCTGAATTCCGTTCTATCCGAGTGTTTTTCTTTGTATTACTAGTCACAGTTGCCTATGGAATACCTACCATAATTAGTCATTACTTACGGGTGCTTGGCTCAGATGAAATAGCGCCGTCGAAGAAGCCAAGAACGAAAGACAATATGGTTTCCGATACAGCACTGGGGCACGGTGCTGCTGTGGTACTGATATACTCGATTTCTTTTGTTGATCCGCTGCTGCTTTTTGGACTGAACAGAAATTATAGAATGGGATTCCGTATATTTTTACGGCGTCTGGGATTACATCACTTAAGATCCTGGAGAAAAGAATCCACACTCACAATGGCCGACGTCAGGGTTCCAAGTGCAGACAGATGGAACCGAATTGCTGTCTTGGGAGAAAATTCGCAGATGTCATTCTCTGTTCCAGTTCTATCTGATTGCTTTCGGTATTGACCACACATGTTTAGACCAAATATTGAATGCACTGTGAATACGATACAACTTTTTTCCATGTGGGGCCTTAACTTTCTCAGTCGTGTGACCTTGCCTACATTATCGAATAAACGAAACGCGGATTCATATAAAAAACAAGAATAATAATTATTATTATCATTATTACAACACAAGAGCAGGCAACCCATTTGGGACTTCAAGTCTGGTCGCAAAGTATAAAGTAAAAGTTAGCCCCTGATTACACATGAGATGAGGACACGTAGTAGAACACCGACAAACGCGCTTTATGAGCACAGACATGAACTCGATAGGTCCTTACAAAATTGTCCTTATTAACGAATTCTGCGCCCCTTTCCATCAGCACCGCCTTTAACGACGCAGATTTTTTCTGTTAATTGAAATTATAGCGGTGGACATTCCGCATGGCGCCGAAGCATCTGCATGATTATTCTAAACGAACTAGCCACTGTGCGAGCAAGCAATCGTCTTTAAACCAACGGACGCGTCTTTAATAATTACGTACGACCTTTTCTTCATTCTTCTGTTCTTCTGACTCGGTATTTTTATTTTTTCTTTAATCACCTTTGTTGCTTCTGACAATTGTGAGCCAGTTATCAGCCTGCAACAGCTGAACGTTGACATGGCATGTGGTTGGCTAAATCGAGTCCCACACATCTCCGAAAAACGCTAGCTCGAAGTCGTACGTATAATCATTCTGCAATGTATATTTTGAAGTTTGTTTGGTTTGAAGTATATTTTGAAGTTTGGTACCATTACAAAGTCGAAATCATACAATGGCAAATTACAGAAACACCGAACGAAACATTTTCTGATCGGTAAGAGATACAAAATCTGAATGACATATGCGATATGACATAATTATACGAGTTAAATGAGCACATGCAGCTGCATGAAATCAACATCGATTTGTCATGAATTTAATGTTCAATCAAAAAGATATTCAAATTTCACTCGTAGTCTGCGTTGCGAAGAAATGGCTACTGGTTTAGTAATCCTTGTATTTCATTTGCGATATGTTAATCTGTCCGTATTGCTGCAGTCTGTCCACTGTCAGCGGTGCTTCTGCAATTAGAACAATTGAAGAACGATTAGTTCATTTTTGCTGTTCGACGCTCAGATAGAAAATTATCAAACTTGCCAATGGGAATCCAGTCGTCACCCTTTCCGCTTTCTCGTAAATGCGCATAAACAGCGTTCCTGAGCGCAGAAATCACGGAAATACTCATACAGATCGGTGGCTCTCCAACCACTAAACATGTCAGAATTGTACTGTAAACCTAATTCTAATTGTACGTATAACTTCCAATTAGATCAAACAAGAAACGGGATAAAGATATTAGTGATATGGCCACATACTTTTGCTGCGTAAAACGCCTCTTGGGTTGGGAGCGTTTTGTAGGATGGCAACGCGAAAATCGATGGGAATATCCTTCGTCGTCGGTGGTTTGTATTTCCAAGTTCCGAAAGTCAGATTCTCTCCGGTCTTCGGATCAAAGAGTACTTCCTCCGAAGTCATGTAACCCAGGCCTTGGATGAAGGCCCCCTCCACCTGTCCCACATCTAACACATAAAGAAAATTTCGGTCATCATAATTATTTTACGCTGTGTTCTTTATTGCATGGCTTTATGGAAACAAACTGTAGTTTTGTCAGTTTCAGTAGTGACTACGGATTTACTGATAAATAAGCTTATATATATATCAGCTTCTCGGCATCCTTCTTGTGTCAGAGAAAATGCTGTACTTGAAGTATATTCTTCTCGTAAATTAAAATAAATGGGATACCACACAGATGGAGTGACTGATTAAGCTTATTTTATGGGTACTGTAAGTTATTCAGGTGTCCAATTTCAGGTGAACTAAACTGTCGTATAAAAGCTGCCCAGTCCTTACCAACAAGTGGTGACATTGATTCGCCGCAGTCATACAAAAGGTCCGCCCGGTTGATTTGGTACTCTCCAGTCAAGATATCAACTTCCACCTCGATGCAGGCTGTAAGACAATTCATATGCATTTGTGCTGATAATATTGAAGAAAACAGATATTCTTTCTATGGTACGTACTTGTGCCGTATGTGTTGTATTCTACTGCATTCGATTCGATGGCTTTAGGAGCGGCCCTAGAAAAGAAAGAATCCAAGTTACCAAGTCGTATGTAGACTACGTGGACTGATGCTGGATCGCGCAACAGTATAAAAAGTGACAAACGACTATCATTTGATAATAACTCTTACCAAGCTTGCGCGCTAAGGTTTACTCCAACAACGAACGCTTTCTCCACAATCTCTTCCCACGTAGATCCCGCAGGCATGGAGGCTCTCGTTGCTTTCATTTTTTCATTGATTTGTTTACAACAGTCAATCGCAGCCTACAGAGTTTTGCAATGCCCAGTTTCAACATGAAGATCAGATGCGAATCATTTGCTTTCTATTCCGGTCTTATTACTGTAGTACAAGGTTGACATAGGAAAAAAAATCGTCAGCATTACCAAAGCACAGATTTCGCTGGTGATCGAGGCTCCAGTGCATACAGAATTCGGAGTGGTAATGGCTTGTGTAGGCTGGATAACCACGTATTTCAGATCAATTCCCAACTCGTAAGCCACAACTTGCGCCACCTGAACGAAACATCGGTTTTCTGTTTCAGAAGTCTCCGTTATACTGTGGATTTGTGAAAAGTATGGATGGGTAGCTTACTCTGGTATTGATACCCTGACCGATCTCAACTCCGCCGTGCGTCACGGCGACAAATCCTCCGTTGTGGTAAACCGTTACCAGACAGCCAAAATAAGCAAACTCCCATGTACACGGAAACCTAACAAACAAGGCGCTCACAAAACGTTGTAGATATTACTTCCGTGAAGACTTGGAGTTACCTTATGGGTGCGATACCGAGTCCCCGTTTTCGCCATCGATTAGCCTTATTGAACTGCTCAACCGTCGTCACACGGTCCTTGTACGCTGCCGATTCCAGCAGCTGTGTGGTCACTTGCGGCATAATGCAGTCATCGATAGCTTTCCCCACCAGCATCATATCGCCGTTATTATAGAAGTTGGCCTGCTTAATTTCTATGGAAGGTTTCTTCAGGGCGAAGGCAATATGCTCCATTATGGATTCGATAAAAAACATTGCCTCGATACATCCTACACGAATTTGGAGAAGAATAACCACAGAGCAGGGTTTTGCGTTAAACCTAAACATCTTAAAATCTCCAGTGGTCAGTTCCAGGTTACCTGGCGCCCGCATAAATACGTTAGCCGGTATGTTTGTTTTGCACAACAGTAGGTTGTATTTCCAGTTGTCGCACTTGTACACTGTAAAGGGAAAGCTTGCTGTTAGAGCGCTTTATGCATGGTTTCTGCATGTTAAGGAAGCGTGTATTGAAACTGGCATGCATACATGTATAGGTTACGTACATTACGAATTTTTAAGAAACTGTACGACAAAGTTAGTCCATAGTCCATACCGTTATCTCCGTAGAAGCTCCAGAAAACTATGGGAGGGCATCCAAGGTAAGCGCCTGTTCCATTCGAATGCATCTTTAGTTTGTGATTCACGTAGAGATTACAGCGAATTAGGTAACAAGGCATACCATATGCATACAAGTAGCGGCAATATGTACAATCCGTCATTAATTTTAATTTATCATGCTGCGGTTCCTGCGTACTAAATGCTTACTAAAAGTTCCTAGTTTCAAGTGGACTGTAAACTAACCGATATTGCCGAAAACATCGCACGCAACCCCCAGCAGTTTTCCATTCTCATCAAAGCCGGCCGTATACTTTCCGAAATATGCATTCCGCTTCCCTACCATCTTCGAATTGTCCCACAAGCTCATGTGCATTTTAACAGGTCTATAAGTGAAAGTGCTCGGTATGGGGAACCGTCATAAAAATGCACAAGAATTCGTATACTATTAGTAGATGACAGAGTACGGATAAACACGCTATTAGCTTACCTTTTCAAAATTACCGCTGCCATTGCCACTGCACATGACATATGGTTGTTACGGTGGATCTTGGCGCCGAAACCACCGCCACATCTTCTTACAGATATGTTAATCCTGCACATTGATTATCGTGAGGCCACCGGATGGATGTTAAAAAGATTTTGTAATGAGCGCAGCAATACAGAACCTAACTTGTTCTTGTTGATCCCGGTAACATTGGCCACCCCATCTTGGACATAATCGACCCATTGTGTACCAGCGTCCAAATCTACACCGTTTTCGGTAGGATACGCTACGGAAACCTATTTAATCAAAACAGATTGAGGAATTTTTAAAGAACAGACCAGTTCTCGTCTGTTTACCATAGTTTCCATGTGAAAATGAGTCTGATGCCCAAGCAGTAGTTCCCCACTGACTTTCCGTGGTGCATTCGCTATCGCAGTGTCTGCATCCCCCATAACAACGGGAGCGGGGGCCGGATAGAAAGAATTCTCCCGAATGGCATCCTGACACGTAATGATTGGCAGCCGGATGTTGCTGTATTCTACCTTGACAAGTTTGGCTCCGGCCTCCGCAAGTTCTTTCGTATCTGCACAATAATTTCTTTTAATTGAACGGATATGTGAAAATTTGGCGCTAGATTCACGCTACCTGCTACAACGATTGCTACCGGTTGTCCGGCATATACGGATTGTCGAACGGCCATTAGTTCTTCTAGAGGTGTTGGGTAACTGGGGTCGTTCAGCGGAAAGACGTTGTTGACGCCTGGTATGTCTGCTGCTGTGAAGACCCGAACAACGCCGGGAAGCGCCTGTTGAAATTTGCCAAACTATAGGGTGAAAGCTTCCCGTGCTATACGGTCTACATAGTACCTAATTATGTAAGCAGCAGCTCATTGCTTTGTACTGTTGTGTTTCGTGCTAACCGAGTTTTAGAAAGGAGTTTAGCACACTGCTTAACACGGCTAAGAAAACCGCTGGGTTTTAGCCATACGCATCACCCAAGCATAGCTTACATATCTTCTCACATATGAACTGCTTATAATTATTCAATCTTTTTGACAAATATTATGGAACAGAAATCAGAAATATTCCTACACGAGAATGATTAGATAGTGGTTGTGGCATTAAAAAACTTATAGTACGTAGTACGGTTATAGAGGTATACAGGAAGGATCGTTCTTACCAGTGCCGGACTAGCATCGATGCGGTAAATGGTAGCATTGCCCTGTGTGGTTAGGACGAAAGCCGCATGTAGCATCCTATCCTGATCTATATCCGCAATGTATTTCGCTTCTCCCGTACACTGGACCATGGATTCCAGTTTGGGAATGGGCTGCGTCAGTGGCCAGTTTTCTTTCTTGGTTGGATACGACTGGGTGCCACTGGAAATCGCTCGCTCCAGACGCAAACTGCTCACCGCGCCGCGGTACCGCGGATCCGCAAAGTCGCCAACAATGGCTAGGGCAAACTGTAACACCAAGGTCCGTTCGTTTAGAATTTAATGCCCAACAAAAGAAGTTCATTTTCAGCTTCGAACACTAATTAGATCAAAACGGTACAAAGACGTTGTAATAAAAATTTCATGTCCATCGGTACATGACCCTCCGGCAGGTATCATAAGAAAACGTATTACTGCAATTTTTCTGTAGATATACCGACAACGATTTCAGATAATAATTATGTTGTTCAAGAATAAATGCATCTAAATATGTGTAAAGGCTATAAAGTGAATAATGTAAGTCTTATAAAAATAAAGGTATTGCAGACGACGAATGTACGAAAACTACCCAAAGCAGTTTTAGCAATAATGTGGTTTTTGGGAGTGCGTAACCTGCCTTGTACAGCAGTCCTATGCAAACAGATCGTTTGTACTCCGGACTGGCTTCAGACGGATCCGCCACGGGGTTCACTTCGTTACTCAATGTTTGCAACGCTTGCTGCAGCACACTGACATCACCAATGTTCTTTCCGGTCAGGAACGTCTCCGTTTGAGAAGCGTGTACCTGTTTAGCATAACACTTGTAACAGAGAAATTAAATGTGAAATATGGACGGGTGTAACTTACGAAATTAGCAGCAATGTTGCCAAAAACAATACACGGTTTTTCTGATACAATGAACGTTCCCTGGCTTTTGTCGATTTTTGCACGGAATGCAGCATTTACAAGGGCATGGGCATTCTGTATAATAAACGATCAAAACAACTGTAATTATGATCTGCAGATCGGATTGTGGATATTAAGTTCTTCGAGTGTAGTAATAACAAAGCCTGTACCTGTGATCTTGGCATGACTTTGTACGTTTTGAAGACGTAATCATTTCCGAATGGCGGTAGTTCCGCACGTAAAATCACTTTCCCTTTCAAATCCAGGTTGAGAAAGTCTTCCGCGCTAACTTCTTTATTATCAGGTCCTAACACCATATTTTCATATTAAAACAAATCGGCATAACATCACTAACCACAAAGTCTGCGATTGATGCAGTGTTTTTTGTCTCAAAATTACTTTTTTAAAAATCTTATTTAAAATATATAATTATTTATTCGTACAAGTGTGATAATACGCACGGTATACTTAACAGAAAACAGTACAGTTTTAGGAAAAATTTCATTTATTGTTCATGCGTCCAGTTTTAAAGTGATTAATTATTGTATAATGCAGTGCAGATATGGAGTAACTTGAATTCGATTATATATACCAGTGAAAATCGTAGCGTTGGATGCCACCATGGTTAAAAATGTTTCAGATGGAAACTCCTTATGGCGATTTTTCATGGCCATATTTCCGCCCCATGATCCAATCTAACATTAAAGAACAAAACAAACACATTACTGGCCCAGTAATTAAATATGTACAAATAAATTAATGAGATTTTCTGCATGTTTATTACAAACGTTAAATACAAAAAGTGCAGCACATGTCGTCGAACGTAAAAGAAATCTAAATTTACATGCCAACATCCATACTTCATACATATGGGTATTCAAAACAGTCGCACACGGTCCATGATCTGGCTCCAAGTAAAGTCCTTACTTATAATTATGTATTCAGTTTTCTGTATGCTGAACTCTGCATATTTTTATTAATCTTACATTTCTAACTGCTACATGAGCAGTTTTGCTGATTAAGTTGGCCATTTCCGCCAAATATCGATATCCGTCCATGTCGGAAAATGCACGATACGTCTCAATCACGTCACGCAGCGGGATAGCAGATCCAAAACGGAAAATGCTGCCCGCCGTAAAACTCAGTTCGTACAGATCCTTAAGTTTCTTCAAGTCGATATATGCATCATAAGGACCGTCGTCATAAACACCTTTAGAACGTAAATAGAAACCTACGCTGTGATTATTGATTTATACGTATAGCACACCTATCTGCGCTGAAGTGCAGGAATGACAATAAAACAATTCATATGTTGATATTTTCTTCCGGTAGGCAATCAGCGCCAATTACAAATCATTCACTTAATTTGAGAATAAACATACCCATGTCATTCTGTAAGTATATTAACACAAGAGTACATACAATAATCTACCGAAAATTACATATTGAAAAGCCTAAAAATAAACAAATTAATCACAGGGGGGGGGGGGTTATCGTCTTGAAAGAGTAATGCAAACGTCCATGCGTAGTATTCAGTTATTCATGATTATTAGAGCCAAGAATTACCCTTTCCGGTTCGTCCAACCACAAAGTAGACATTCTGCCCGGTTAACGGTGGTAGTAACGCGTACAGCTCGTTTAGGGTGGTAGGCACATGCCATGGCGGTGCAAAATCACGCACGGATTTACATTGCTCCCGGACGTAATAGTGACCGTTGGAATTTGTGGATAAAGAGTTGTGGAGTTTGCGGCAGAGTGCAACAAGTGAATCGGAATTCTGAAAAAGAAATCTAGCTAAATTTCGAAACATTCTGAGAATTTTGCTGAGGTGTCCAGTTTCGTAAAATTCAGGGCAACGAAAGATATCGTCACTGCATATACTTATATATACAGCTTGTATTGAATTGTTGCAACTGACAACAGCAAGTTCTTATTTGAATATCCGAAT
Organism: Paramacrobiotus richtersi; assembly: GCA_034698045.1. Lineage (NCBI taxonomy): Eukaryota > Metazoa > Tardigrada > Eutardigrada > Parachela > Macrobiotidae > Paramacrobiotus > Paramacrobiotus richtersi. Next base: position 785 of record JAQGAU010001075.1, on the reverse strand, counting down.
TTAAGATAAGAAAAATGTTGAATCTACAGTAGTATTTTAAACTACAAATTAGCAGTAGAGTAGGAATTATTCTCAGAATGGAAAAGTATATTATTAACAATTGCACGTTGATTATTAAAATATCTTAAAGGGTTACCGGTATAATTCTAATTAAGTGGCTTCACATGCATACGATAGTCCTTTAAAATGTACAATACGTTTCACAAGTTTTCTTCTCCGAGTGTTTCGGTGTTTTGTTCTCAAAAACCGAGTTTATTATTTATCATAGGTTATTAACCTCAATATCTGGAACACCGGAATTAACGCCTGCGGCCGCGAACGACTTGAACGCATCCAAGATTGGTCGATATCCTGAAAATCCAACCTTTTTGTAATTCAATATCGTTATATACTTTTGTGCAAAAACGATACAAATAAACAAAAAGAAAACCGGCTTCTGGATTGAATAATCAGTCAGATGTTAAAGCATAAACCCACCGGTGCAGCGGCAGATATTGCTGTCGAAAGAGTCTTCCACTTGCCGTTTGGTAACAGTGCCGTTTTGCATCAAACTATAACAAGAAAACCATACATACATTTATATATTGTCCCCTTAATTCAATTAACAGTGACTTTATCACATACCGGGAACGGCACAATATAGCCCAGTAATTAACGTTTTGGAACAACTTTCTGCTTGTACAGTTGTACCATATTAATAATTAAAGACTACATCAACAGTACAAGAGATTAATCTACACGATTCTACATTACGTCACAAGTTCGTTTACGTCGACATATATATT
>JAQGAU010001074.1:0-21612 GCA_034698045.1 Paramacrobiotus richtersi | reverse complement strand
CAAAGACTAACGCATCATGGTCCAGCGTCTCTTCTCGGGGGTAGCTGTTCAGGCAGCGCCTGAAGTGATCCGCAATACTGCGTGTGCGGCAGTTATCGGCAAGAAACCACCGGTGAATGGGGTTGGCTCATTTAGTTAACGGACTTCGGTGTGAAAACAGTGACGTCGGTGGGCGCAAGGCGGTCTCAGTGGCACTGCGCTTTTGTCAAGTTGTAGAATGACAAGAACAAAACAAAATTTTTCCGTAACGCACTTTTTCCACTTTTCTTTCGTCCTAATTTAAACAGCGCTATGAATCAAAGCATATTAAGTTTGATGTGATTTCGGGCAGAAAACGGAGAGGAGAATACACGCACAATACATGAAACAGCGATTAAAGAAATGCCACCCCGAATACATACGGAATACAAAATGAATTCAAGGCGAATACGGGCAGAACACGGGAGATTATGTACGAATACCACGACCAATTATGACAAGTACATACCGGTGTATGTTTGCTTTCTGAACGTATTCCTCGTATCGCGGTGGTGTTCTGCCAGTATTATTTTGGTGTTCCGTGCAGTACAAACGAAAAAAAAACTAGCAAAAGATAAATTAACTAAGAAATTCAAACAAGCAGAATAAATAACGAATGTTGGCTGAATGCCGGCGGAATACTGGTGAATGCGTGCGGTCTAGTATAATCAGCCATGAAATTTAACAGTGAAGTTTGGTGCGCTGGTATTTTGTACGCATTCTTTACTGCGTATTCTGCCCTACTCTTCCCGTGGTCCGCATGTATAGAGTATTCTACTGTACAAACAAAATAAACTAGAGAAAAACAAACCAAGAAATGGAGAGATTACCGCGAGAGTACTGACGCAATACGGTAGAACACGAGGAATACAGCGTCCAAAAAGGTTGCGGTCTGTCGATCTAGCCATAGGCGAAAACCGGATACCGACTATGAAGCTGACTTGTGTCATCGGTTTTCGGGTTTGAGTGACAAACGCGTTTACCCTCGACCTCTACCGAATTAAGCCAGCGTTTCGGACACCCTTGAGAATATTACTAATATTCCGAATATACATCAGTGTCATAGAATTATAGCCTTCTCAAACACAAGTTTTGGCACATGCACCAGCCCTATGCTTCTCATGCTGAAAGATATAGTTGCGGTTCGCAGTTGCTCCACACTTTGCGCAACTCTGAGTACTTTGGGCTAGTTCTCGGAGTAGCTCAGCAGCATTACCGGTGACCCACATGCTTGCAATTACCATGGTAGCGTGCGTCTATTTGCTGCAGAATATGCGCGACTCCCTTAAAAATGTGGTGCTTTTTCTTGTAGTCGCTGTTCTTGTGCTAAGAAACAGCGAAATGACGATCACTAAAGTTACTCTACAGATTGTCATGTCGCTATTGTAGCATTTCCAAGCAGAGTGGACTAACTACGGAAGCTTCAGACAGAATACCTAACCAGACTATCTTCTCATGCATTGGGTACGCACTGTATGGCAGCTCAGCCGGAGATGCTGCTCTGTGGGACCTGCTTGCGCAGGCAGTGCGCTGTTGACCTTGCCGCTTTTTCTCCAGATGTTTGATCGGCCGCTAGGCTGTCACATCCCCTCACGACAGCTGGCCTGCGCATAAATTTCCGTTTCCAGTTTACGGGTCTAAGGAGATGACGTTGATCATCCGATTGTCCTGCGGGACGGCCTGATCAAACAATTCGTACGGGAACACGCTTGGAAACCGTATAGACCCTCGAGAGATTCGAGACGACGGAAGATTTGCAATCGCACGTATTAAAGACCCGGAAGTGATCACTGAGCGAAGTTGCCTTATCGACATCAGTAATTCCGTTAAACATATAAAAACTTACCAAATGATGAAAGAAATTTGAACAAAAGACATTTCACAACTGATGACAATTTTAAATAAAACGCTCACAAACTTTACAGTTAAATTCAAATTTACTGATACTACATATTGGTTTGGCAATAATTTAATTTGGAAAGTTTTGGAATCCGGCATCATGTGAGATAAACGTATACGGCGCCTTAAGTGGAAGCGTAGAAAGATGCGAATTTTGCTGTATCCAGTTTTTCAAGAATCCATTGAAAGCTTGGTATGTACATCATGCCTTATATAGTTCTACAATTTTGCAATTTTGCACACCATATCGGACAAAAACAGTGCTGGATTGTGCATGTTGGCTTCATCGCAACAGCAGACGATACTCGTACTCATACATAAGGTACCATAATTGCGGAACAAGTCCTGTGTAGCTACAGTCCTAGACTTAAGGTTATGGGCCGAGATGTAAGCAGCGATTTTTGTGGCTTCCGAATTTCGAATTTTTCTTCACTCTTGCGCACGTTATAGTGTTCAGGTTATGTGGATCATATTGTTAAACAACTGCTCTGTTGTATTATCAGTGCTCACTCTCTTCCTTTCACCCAACGGCTGCAAAAAAAGCACGACCTGCTCAGCTAAGGCTTTTTGAGAATGGCGATACGGTCTGCACCTGTTTTCTACAGCCGTTGGGTGAAACAAGCAGAGAGATAGAGAGAACTGGTAAGATAAAAGAACAGCCCTTTCTACAGGATCCACATAACCTGACAATAACTCAAGTTGTGCAGGCGTAAAGAAACATTCGAAATTCAGAATCCACCAAAATCACAGCCTACTTACCGCAGGTGCCCTTAATTCTCCCGCCTGGTGTTCAGATTGCCAAAGCGAACTGTTTTTAATGGCATGAATGCTTCACTCGAGCGACAAAGAAAGAAGAAACGAACAAAAAATGAATTCAAAAAGCGACGCTAAAAAGAACAGCGTACAACGATAACAGCAGTTACACATTAAAACACAAAAATACATCTTCCAGTTCCTTGCTCGTATCAACCGTCCCCAACAACCAGATTCCTTTCCCTTACTGGATTTCAACACTTATACGTTGTCGGAAGAATTCCATTGTCCGAGGATTCCCGTTGTTTTCTCGAATTCTGCGTCCAAGCTCCTTCAGGAAAGACTTCGCTTGCGTCCCCCAACTACCTTTCGTCTCAAAAGCCACTGGTTGGACAATATATTGGTCCGAGAGGACGGTATATCGCATTTCCTTTTCATGTCAGCGGCGGCTCCGCATATTGAAGAGGTCCAAGCAATGTATGAAACTGCAAAAGTGTCCGCGATCGTGACATCAAAGAAGAGCGGCATGCCGGATTTCCAAGGCATCAGGGTCAGCCCATCCGGCCGCTTACCATCGCCTCTGTCCAGACCAGGAGGTTCCTGAATAGCAGAACATCTGCCAAAACAAGGGCGCGGCGAACAACGTCATTCAGCGCCGAGTGTCGAGGGTGACGGCCTTTGCTTCGCTTACAACTCAACCCATGGTGACTAAAAACATCGACCTGAATTTTGCATCTGCACCAATGTATCTTACAAACCTCGGCGCCTAGACGGATGGCTACAGCGGTTCTAAGGTGTGAATCCTCAAACAAGTTCCAAAAAGTAGAGACGGGCAATGCGGACAACCGGGCTCTAGACTCCTGTGAAGAAGCTGCCAGCAAACCCGAAGAGGTTATTACATCGGCGGTCTCCATCCTTCTGGCCAGGATACTGGAATGCTGCACGTCAGCCGAAGCGATATGTTGGAGCCTTCGAGACAAACGCCACATCAGGGTCAGCTGCGCACTTGGCCGGCGACGCAACCGACGTGCACGGCAGAGGTTCTGCGACGACTACGAACCCATGGCGTTCTCACGCTTGGACAGGTTACTCAGCGAACTGGACCCCTAGGTGCCGCCATTATACCTGGGGTTGCCGCCCCGTTGGATGTTTTTGGAAGTGTTTGAATATGGGGCCTGCGATTGTCACTTCCCTTGTGAGTTAAAATTGTTTTACTGTAGAATCTATTATTACCTTCCAACCGTTCTGGTGCTCCTGTTTGCACCACGGCGTACCAGACGGTTAATCAGTCTGTTCTTCCCGGGCGCATTCTGGAACATCTTTGCACCTGGACCAAACTGCATGGCACTGAATACCGAAAAGCAACGTTTTCTGAGCTAGTCAACTTTAAAATCAACCAATGTTTCAGGCAAATAAAGTTACGCCTTCGGCATTCCGCCACATTGTTCACTTCGCGGCATATATGTGAAATGTTATTGTTGTAAAATATAAAATGTAGAAACCAGACTGCTACATCTGATCCGCCAGATTTAAAAGTGAGAGTGTTATTGTGAATGTACAATACGGTAAGCAAGTAGGCGGGCCAACCAGTCCAACGAACGCTCACTATCGTACGTCGAGCAAGAACCAAAACATTAGAATGACTGCAAAACGCTGAAAGGCTCGTAAAGTATGCTTATTCCTTCAGGCCCTATTGTTCAGCTTTAGCAGCTGCTTGTAGATCGCGTTAACAAAAATCACAAGAAATTTGTGTAATATACTTACTACAAATGAGTTGGCAGTGCGCCGTGTTCTACCAATATTCTGTGTGATCCGCAAGTTAAAGTCACTGAACTGAATGTGCATGTGATTTTTTTATGTGAAACACTCTAATTACATGGACTGATGAAAAATCCTGATAGAAAAGGTTTCATTCTGTTTGGGATCTGAATTGAAAGCTATTCGCTGAAAGAAAAAGTATTCCCGTGGTTTCAGATCATCGACATCGAGTCAAACGAGTTTCCGTTATCGCGCCCTTACGGAAAATGCCCAACTTAAAGGTAAATCTGCACTGAAACTCTTAAAGTTACCAGAAAAGAAATTTGCTGCTGTTAAATGTTGTATGAACGACTCGTATCTTACAGCTGTTAACTGAATACCTGTGTACAAACTACATATTTCAAGACAAAAAACCGCTGACGAAATTTTTGCGATGGGTTCGTCTGCAGATTTTTATTTATATACCGGTAAGCACACATTTTGTCTGGATTTTCAGCTGGCTTTAATCGTTTCAATAACAAAATTCATCGCAACGCAGCTACGAAACCTAAACACTTTTATTGTGATTTTAAAGATTTTTTAATACTTTTTATACTTTTTTTTATACTTTTTTCCGATGAATTCTACATTTTAACAAAAACAAACATTCATCCACTATTGTCATCGCCAATAAATTATGTATATTAATTAAAGCTGCACAAATATGCGTACAGTGCATAGTTACTTTTTGCAGAAGAATATTTCGATAGAAAATGCTTCGGATAGTAAAGATTTACACCTCGGTTCATATTATAATGCTGAATCTGAGTGAGAGAAACGTCGTTATGCAATGAAATATACAATATTTTAACTCTACCCAAGTACAGTACCTATCTGCTGTCAGTGGATAATGTTTGTCAGTTCGATATTTTATCATGATAACACTGTACCCACATGGTTTGACGCCGTGTCGCGCCTTAGGGCACGGAAGCACTGATCTCCGTTGCATCGGTATTATTATTATTATTATTATTGATTGCTTCACTGCTGTAGCCAAAGCCTCAGTAAAGGCACTTGCAACAGGACAAATTAAGTCCTGTATTAGACTTAATTTATATATAATACTGGCTATATTGGAAATTTTTAGGTTTTTTTTAATTTGTTAATTTTTTGGTTGATTTTCGAAATTTAGATAAAAGTGCTCACGGTGGGGATCGAACCCACGCCATACGATCTTACGAGTAAGAGACCCGAGGGGGCATATTCGCAAAAATAGGAGACTGAACCCAATATGTTGTGCTAAATTTGCTGATTACATGATATTTTTTCCCATTGAAGGGGAGGCCATGATCGGTGAAAAATTATGAATTATTGAAGTTATGAACTGTTAACATAGCTGCCAATGAGATGACACGCCTAGCTGATGAGCCATGTCAATCCAGTCTAGTAGCCCGGCATGTTAACAGTTAATAACGTCAAAACTTTTTAACTATTCACTGCTCATAGCCTCCACTTGGGAAAAACTACCATCTAATCAGCCAGTGTAGCACAACGTACTTTTTGGGTTACGTCTCCTTTTTTTGCGAATATGCCTCCTCGGGTCTCTTACTTGTTAGGACCAGATGTATTACCACGGGGCGAGTGATCAGCATTGCGACCAATAGTGATTGATTATTATTAATATAAGGATTTATTATGTTATAATGATTTATTATTCTAAAGGTTTGTTATTATTGTTTCTGCATGTACAGATGGTTGGAGAAATTCGTAGGTATACTGTATTGTATATGCACTGTATTACATTAATCGTGAGCAAAGCAAGCATTTTTGCGGTTTCACGACGGGTACGTACGCAAAATATATTAGCCTAAGGGCACGAGCTGAGCTGTAAACAACCTGTAACTTCGGCAAAAAATGACGTGATCTACATAATTAACCAATGTTTACTTGCAACGTTAATTAAAAATCATATCCGTAACCAGCGATTTATTGCTGAGCCGTCCAAATTTTCTGAAAATATGTATTTTCTCTTGTCCAAAATCCTTAAAGCACTTTGTTTTTCTTTTGGTTTTAGTGTTGAAAACGTGCTGTTTTGATTCCTCTGTAATTGGCTTTACGAGCTGCTGTTCATAAGAAATGTAGATGGTCTTTCATTTTCAGTGGCCGTCTTTTTTACAGGTCACCCATTTTGTCTGGCTGCCACGCCAGACAAAATGGGTGACCTGTAAACAAGACGGCCACTGAAAATGCGTACTTCTATTCATAAACACGGGGTTTTAAAACGTGGACTGGCTAGTCTGGCTCAGGGTGTTTGGCAGTGTCTTCAGGCCTTCGATATTGTTTTCGTCCGATGCATGTGTTGCAGTTTGTCTGCTGGGGTTAAACGTTTAAGCAGAGTCCTTTATGGCTATTTTTTCTGTCATTTTTTGACAATCTGCATACCCAATTTTAATATATCTGCATACCTAATGTTGTACATACTGTATGTGTATCTGCTAGTGTGTTATGTAGTCGTTTATCCTGATCTTATTGCTACCTAACTATTTAATTCATCCAGTAAGACGTTTAAATTGCAATCATAATATGAAATATATTTATTCGGGGCTAAATCGGTACGTCCTCGGTTTGAGTAGAATTTCCTTGAAGGTATTGTTAGCTATCCGCGGTGCAGCACCGTTCAGACTTCAGAATGTTTGGTATCAAATACAGCTGTGTATGGTTGAATATATGGCATATGCGCAAGCCTGGTGAGTATGTACATATTTGCGTCACCTATAATTACGTGTACATGTACCCGTACGGTAAGATGACGTCATTTTGACGTAATATTTACATACTTGCCAGGTGTAACCGGAAGCAGGGAACTGGGATCCCGCGTCATTGGTGTCAAACTTATGCAAAAGAAAAAAAGCGCCGGGTCATGTTTTTGACTTTGTTTGTTTGCAGCTATTCCCACCCGAAAGTGGCTGATGAGAGCTAACCATCCGCGACAGAGACTCGGAAATACCCAAGCCGGGTTTTATGTTCCAAAGGCAACCAGCCGCCAGCTGATAGCTTGCTAAAGATGAACGCGACGATCATGCATACTGTCGCTTCCGGTACAGCGATCTGGCTTAACACCACACTGGCATCGGTTCTCAAGGCAGCCAACAAATCTGTCAAATTAACAACTGTTGATCCTTCCGAAGCATGGCGGAAAGATGTTCCCGGATCGGGTAAATGGACCACCATACAAATCGGGCAAGCATTTTGGTTCATGATCATTCTATATCCCATATTATTGGCACTGTGTACCATTGGGAATGTCTTGAATCTTGTGGTGCTGGGATCGGCTAAGAGAAAGACAACTACAAGCTATTACATGATGGCGATGGCTATTGCAGATATCCTGTTACTGTAAGTGGAACTCTACTTCACGCCGCATTTATCGCAAATCGCTTTTTAAAATTGCGTCTTCTGCACTTCGGTATACGGCTTTGAAACTTTGGATCTTGTTGTACAATAAGGCCCTGTGAGCGTTGTCCGCATCATAAGGCTGAGCAAACATCGATGTAAAAAAAGCAAAATGCGCAGAATCTGGTCCAACAGCAAAACGTTTAAAAATATCGAAAAGTGACATATGTTACAGACATTACCACATAAGACTAGAGGATCCTTGTGCCGACACATGAGCAAAAGGTATGAAGCGCAGCGGCAAAGGGCTACAGGGATGTGCTGCGGTAGGTCGGGGCCATCGAGATGCTTGGTCTGCGATTATGGAGACCAAAACAGTCGTTCAGTTACTGCATGCTCGTTCGATACGGACAATCGCAGTACTTTATGTTTATCGCGTGAGCTTATCCCTTTACCAATGATGAACTGCCATTATTTTTCAATAGCTGGTTCGGGGTCCCACTTTTCGCCTGGAACACTAGTGTCTCCTTACAACTCCCTTACAAAACCGCATACAATAAGAACGCCACCAATGCCGCAAGGCCATATACGACATGGGGTCAGGAATGGAGTATCCAGCTTTGTGATTGGTAGGAAAAGAGATGGTTTCAAGACTTGTGGATACATCTATCCTCGCCAGGATGTGTTTAAGACATATTTCTTAACCGATTTCTCATCTGTTATAATTTTGCTCTTTTCCAGGGTGTTGCTTGTGTTTTCCATTGAACGCTTAGTAGCTGTGATCAGACCGTTTGGCGTCAGATGGCTCCACGAAGAACGCACAGCCCGCATTGTCATTATGGTACTAGTTCCCCTGGCTGGAGCATTCACTGCCTATAACTTTGTGGAGTCCTACTTCAGAAACATCGTCAAAAACGGTTTCAGGAGCGATGACTATATGCCGCGCTGGGTTTTGCAATGGCAACTTGTTCAGCTTCCGGCTGAGGTAAGCGCTGTCATTGATGTTTGACGTTTGTGAACGTTTACTTTCGGACTTACCGACTCAAGTAGATTGCTTTATTAGCTGTCGATGGTCTTGTTCAAATTCTTTGGCTTGCTCCTGATGAATGTCTGGCTCATTGTGCTGATTAAGCGACAGCAAAGATCGGCCATTGGCAAACAACGATCAGCTCAACTGGCCAACTCGGACCGCAAGTACCGCAACAGTAATCTCATCCTCGTCGCGAGTGTAGTGCTCTACGTGATCTGCTGGTTCCCGACTGTAGTCTACCAGTGTTTATTGCTGGCGGATAAGCTCCACACGTACAGCTTCGAATCAAGTGCTAGATCGTTCCCCACGCCTATCTGCCAAGGTATCATGTATATTAACTACTCGGTCAATTTCTTGTTATACCTTGTCGTCAGCAAAAAGTACAGAGCAGACTTTACCCGGGTCTGTGCGCCCATATTTTGTCCCAGTTGGGCTAAGAAGCATTGGAGAATGATTGCCGAGTCCGCCGTTGCTTATACTGGCCGGGAGACAGCGACACGCCCAAAACCGAAGAAACAACCGCCGTTAACGACGGCCGTATCGGGTAAATCGGCAGTAACGGTCCTACCCAGTAAATCGGAGCGATCAGGGAGTACGGATACTGTGACATCGTTAGAGATGAATGGCAAAGACATTCCGCTAACGCTAATTCACACCGTTGAGTCTCCAAAGAAGCTGGAAAACACCACATGTGACGCCCTTCTTAATCCACAAAGTCCGTTATCGGCGACAGACGAATCTTTCAATAGAGATAGGATACCAAGCGTAAGCACTACGATATCTGCTGATAGTCACGGAACTCCTAGAAAAAACCGCACGCCAAGCATTACGCCCGTGATGTCTGGTGTTGGTCGCGTACTCTAGTACGAATTTCTAAAAGCAGAACATTTTATATGTCTGCAGATCTTGTTTGTTCCTAATACAAGTCCTGTTGCGTTAGATACGCAACGCTGGCTGTAAGCAGTTTTTGCTCTCAGTACCGCATTTTTGTCCTTGTGGTGACAAGTGCAAACCGTTCGGACCGTGTCCCAATGGCCACTGGCCAGTCCGTGCAGTGGACGGTAACAGGTCCAAGTGATGAAGTGTTGATCGTCGGTAAGGGTCTAAGGGATGTGCTCAACGTGTTGAGAGATGATTGTCTGCACGTTCCAATGGTGAGAAATGTTGCTTCGCCTGCGATTAGTGTTTACGTTTGGATTTGTCACTTCTCAGATATCATGGGCATATACCAGTTTTTTACTTTGTTGTAGGGTAAACTTAAAGTTTTGTTCTGTTAAAGATGATGTTCCACGCGACTCGTACCATCATTAATTGCTTTACTGCACAATCGATATTACTTTTAATTCTGGACGAGGCTTAGTGATGAACAGTTTGATTCGGTAAATACCATGAGAAGTACACAAACTCGGCATATTTAAAATCTGAAACGTGCACACAATTTCAAACGTTAAACAGCACGCCAGACGCAGCCGAATTAACCATAGTCTTGGTGATTCTGGTGAGTGCATAATGGAGATGGAAGTGTGGAAAAAACTGGCCGAACCAACCCACTGCCAGTAACTGGCAATAGTAGAACCAAAAACACAGACGTTCGCTTTTACGTTTCGCTACGCTAACTTAGATTTTGCGCGACCAAAAGCGGTCAAAAACTGATTAGGATCAAAAACTGATAAGGATCTTTTCCTCTTCCGTAAGTCTTTGATAAGTCTTCCGTAAGTATCAGGGTGATAATTATGTAAAGGGCAGAATCGAGTCATCGACCGCTTCACTTACGTATTTTTTGAGAAAACAAAGACTGCATTAAATCACGCTCTAGCATTAGAAGGATGTTACTATATCAGTGAAAAATCCGAAGAGTTACCGCCGATAAAGTGGTCAGTGCTAAACATATTTATTTCCAGCGGAATAATATTTGCTCTGCATAATTATCTGTGCATACAAGTGACACAATCACACTGTGATGCGGTGCCTATAATTTGTCAGCGAGCGTAATTTGAAAAATAACGTATTACACGAAGAAATAGGACAGCGCAAAACAAACTTGGCAGTACCAGCTGGAACTACGCGCTGTTCAGGCGTAAACAATCCAATATCCATTTCATTTTATGGTAGAGGTTGTTGGTATATAGATTATTATAATCACAGGCAGACGCTCCGTTTGACGAGTATTATGCGTAATCGGAACCCATGCTTAAACAGTTCGTTAGACGTGATACCCTAGTACATGGTAGGTCTATGTTGAAGGAACTGCATTACTAACCGTATCGAATGTTGTAACGCTACTGTTAATCACCTTTTTAATTTATCGAACAGAGACGATTAAAATGAATACTAGTAAGCTTGTCGGCACGTGTAAAGAATGACAATTTGTTCTGTCTGCACAGACTGATTAACATGCGCCACAGTGCCCTCCGGCTACAAACACATGCCGCTGTTATTAGCTTTCCGCTGTGGGATCGTAAACATGTCCCTAACAAAGCAAACACTCTGTTGAACGATACACTGCAGTGTGCTGCTATTGAAGCCTGGTACTATTACATTTAGGTCATGCTAATACAATTACTGCAAAAAACTTCGCTTCTGGATTTCCAAAGTGTCCGTTTTAAATGTATGTTCAAGAAGATAGTTCGAATCCAAATTTCGCGAAATCAAGCAACTATCCAAATTACATTGCAACGTGTTGTCGGAGATCATGGGATTTAATTGTAAGGTGGGCACGCTACTTAATCAGAAGCCATATAGTCTGATGTTTTACAAATATAACGTTATGTGTCTTGATCGTTTTGGAACGTGGCTTCTTAGTTCTTATTAACATCGTTACTTATCTGAACTCATCTGAACGTTGTGAGTACAAGAACTACACAAGAATTATTCTACTGTAAATTTTATTGTCAAACAAGAAGCAAATTGCAAAGTCCCCAGCTTGCGCATCTACGGACATTGGTTATTTTGGATCCCAACAACAAATTACCCATGACCAGCACAGCGCTCACGAAGACTGCCGTCAACATTACAGGATTGCTGCTCAATGTCACACCTGCATCGGTAAACAAATCGTATCTGGATTCGGAAGCGTGGCGGAACAATGTGTCCGGTACGCGGATTTACACCACAGCCGATCGCAGCAAAGCCACCATATTCACAGCGGTTATCTACCCTTTATTACTGACCCTATGTACCGTCGGGAATACGCTGAACTTGGTTATGTTAGGATCGCGAAAGAAGAAAAGGACGACAACATGTTACATGATAGCCATGGCTGTTGGGGATATTATCTTCCTGTAATTATAAGTATATTTTCCAGTATGCTAACAACCCAACTTAGTCAGCACAGGCCTTCCGCATCACTGCGTCATTACTGCCGTATGAAAGAGCGCGATTTGTAGATTCTAGACCTACTTCCAAATGTTCTTCGATGTGAAAGTATAAGAAGTTGGTCCAGGCTAATGGTTGAGGGTGGAAGCACCCCCAGTTATGTCAGCCACCACACTACGACTGACCATAGCGTTTTCCCTGCGTTTTTCGTCTCGAATAACTTGAGAGCCTTTCACATCGATGAAGATTTGAAAGCAGATCTAGAATCTACGAATCGCGTTCGTTCAAGCGGTAGGAAGACCCCAGGAATCCGGAAGGCTCGTGCTGGCTAAGTTGGGTTGTAACAGTAACAAGTAAGGCTGTACCGAAACCGTGGCGACCTCGGACGTGCTTGTGGTCAGCTGTGGTTGTGGTTTCCGGTGACCTTGTGGTTGGCGGTGGTCGTTGTTTCTGTGACCGTTGGTGGTCGTTAGTGGTCGACAGTGGATGTGGTTGAATGTGGTCTACATTTGTCCTTCGTTGTTCAGCGTAATCGCCGCACTAGCTGATGTTTTTCGATTCATCGCCCAACAGTCCTGAAGCTGTCTGAATTTGTTCTTTCTGCTTTATTTTTAGTGACGGGAAAACTATTGCTAGACTGTTTGCCGCCTTTGCGTAACATGTCTAATTTGGACGTCCAGTGCTCAGCGTTACAGAGTGCTGCATAACCATTGCATAGATGCTTCGTATGTGGCACGCGTTGTTTGATGTTTGCTTTGTGGATCCTTACAGCGATAACACGTAAAATATACTTGATCGCTAAGTGCGCGAACCTCTCTTTGCAAATTTTTATTACTAACTTAACTAGCGTAACTAAATTAACTAGGGAACTAGCTTGAATTCCTACAGACTGCAAGACATGGGTGCGCACCAAAATCTGAAAATATCGTAAAGGTCGAATTCTTCCATGACGGCAAAACGGCAGATCATCAAAGCCCTTTTTGAAATAACGGGACTCAGTATGGCAGATAGTCATATACAGTACTGCCGGGCCAACTCCGGGCAACCGGGTTAGGACCTCCCCTTGCCCCCCATGAAGCCTGACAGTTACTTTTCTCAAGTACCCCAGACGTTCATTCATTCTGCTATCTTTTGCGAAAAAAAGTTTGGTTTTATCATGTTGCCGGAATTTTTAACAAATTTTAAACCAAATACACCCGCTGCGGGAAGTTGTTTGACCCGTGCTCTGCTCTTCCCAAAAATTTTCAAAACAATTCTCTAAAATTGCAGAATGCATATTTTCTAAGAATGCTATGCTTATTTAGAAGAGAAACCTTTTGTCTTCTAGCGCGATACAAAAGAGACTTACTTCGACCCGCTGTCTGTTCCCTGTGGGCGGGCGCATGAACAACACGGCCAAACTTGACGAGTGGTCGCTTTGACCTCTGTCATACGACACGATGAGGTTGCACAAGGTTGATTTTGTTTTCTAACTATAAAGAAGGAACCCAAATATAAGTTTCAGTTTGAATCCATGTCGTGTACCAAGCACTTCCAAACATACTGCACTTCAAATGTTCCAGTCATGTTTTAGCCATCCCAGCTTGTGATCGTTTTCGCCCCAAAATTAGAACATACATCATGCGCCGCTAGCGCATTGCAAGCCCGTTCTGATGCCGTTTCTGGCATGCTTCGATCATACTCTTTCTGTCAATTATCAAGTTCTTTTCGAAAATTTTCTCTTGCTCGTCCACGGGCAGGTTTCAGTCTCGTGTGCTTTAACATAGAAGTCTATGGGAGACGAAATTGACTGGTTCGCCTTCCCGCACCTTCGTCGTAAAATACAACTGCTTTTAGTTTAGTAAAAGGACACGCTTGTGTTCTATCGAATTAAGCGTACTGGATACCTGGGAACATCCTGTGGGAGTTTCTGCAGTTATGTTTGTACCGCAAGAAAAAACGAACCTACCTGTACGTGTTCAAACTGGATTTTACAGAGCTGGGTAATAGGCTGCTGCTCACACTAGTATACGTTAGACAGAGGACAAAAAGTTGTCCTAGAAAAGAGCTGAAAACAAGGTTGGAAAGTGCGCAACAGAGGATGGAACAGGTAAATCACTTTTGCCCGGAGTTGGCCCGGCAGTACTGTACATAAATGCCATGTATAAAACATCCGTGAGACCCTTTGATACATTTAGCTCTGTGCTTGCAGGTTTGACATGTTACGCATAGGCAAACCATCGGCAAACGGTCTAGCACTAGTTTTGCCGTCAACAAGAAAAAACGAAACGAGCAAATTCAGACAGCTTCGGGAGTGTTGGGCGATAAAGCGAAAAACATCAGCTAGCGCGGCGATTACGCTGAACCACGAACGGCAAATGTAGGCAAACCACATTCAACCACATCCGCTGTCGACCACTAACGACCACCAACGGCCACAGAAAACAACGACCACCGTCAACCACAAGGTCACCGGAAACCACAACAACAGCTGACCAAAACCACGTCCGTGGTCGCCCCGTTTTCGTTAGACCCAACAAGTGATCCTCGGGATTTAGAAATCGACATGTAGACGCTATGCAGATGCGATACTTATTGTTAGTTTGTGCGCCAGCCAAGTAAGCAATCTTGCACCGGGGATAGCAGAAATGTGTACATATTTAAGCGCATTTCAGGAAAACACATGCTTGAGCGAAAGTTTAATTTCATACTTTTGGTAAACTTGATTTGCAAGTCGGTATAGGTTACTTGCGAAAAAATTTAAAAAATTTGGTTCCGGATCGTTCAGTTTCATGTAATAAGTTATGTATTGCGATACAGGTGGTTCTCGTTGCCGATTGTGGCCTATAACATTAGCGGTGCTCTGGATCTTCCATATTACACGCCGACCAGCAAGAACGCTACAATGGCCGTAAGACCTTACGTAGTATGGATACAAGAATGGAGCATACAACTATCCGATTGGTACGTCCTCGCCGACTGGTGACTACAGTTGACTTTTCAATACGACGCCAAGCTGTTATTTCGGTAAATTATATAATTTTAATCCGGGTTTTTAGGGTCCTGTTTATATTTTCAGCCGAGCGCCTGGTATCCGTCCTTAAACCATTTGGCTTCCGGCGCTTTCACCAGTTCCACACAGCGCAGATGATCATCGTAGCTCTGGTTCCCTTATCAGGCGTTTTCACTGTCTTCCGTTTCGTGGACAGCTATCTAAGAAGCAGAGTGATGAAAGGATTTAAGTACGATAACAACCTGCCAGATTGGTTACTGAAATGGGAACTTCTTCAAGTTCCTGCGGAGGTAAATACCTTACGACTTTAGGCCAATGGCTAACTGGCTTTTCTAATGCAGTGTTGCCAGCCATGCATTTCTACTAACCTTTTTCTTGAAGCCACTGCTAGCAGACGACAGTGAGCCCAGAATAGATAGTTTTTTCGCTCTATCTGTAATTTAAAAATTGCTCTGCATAATGGCCGCATGCACAAGGCATTCAGCTGCACAATGGTGGCGATCCTCTCGGGCCCCATTGTCCACTGTGCTATTCATCAGACAAGGAAAAAACTTTGGGCGCTAATTCTGAATGAGAAAGCTTTTCAGATTTGGGATTGCGAGACGACAATCGACGTCTTTTCGTCCAGAAAGACTAACAGCCGAAACAAAATTCGAAAAAGTTCTAAAATTATTGAATAAATCCAAAACAAACTTTTTAAAAAGTGATTTTTAGGATTTATTTCGAGATTTTTTGAGTTTCTTCAATGTTCAAACCATTTATTCTGGGCTCACTGTCGTCTGCTAGCAGTTCCCTTAATATGGCTGCCCTAATTAATGGATTTACAGAATTTACAACTAAATGTAACGAAAACATCACAGCCTACACGAGCCCTTTGAGATGCTTTGGAAATGATAGATCGTTCAAATTTCTTAGTTGGCAATGGTCCTGTTCAAGTTCTTTGGACTACTCATAATAAACCTCACGCTTATCATTGCCATCAAACGCCAGCAGAACTCAGAAATCAGTAAGCAAAGAGTGGCCCGAACGGCAAAGGTCGATGAGAGCCAGAAGAACCGCAGCAGTAATCTCATCCTGATTTCCAGCGTCACGCTGTACTTGTTCTCGTGGTTTCCGACAATTGTCTACAACTGTTTAGACCTAGCGGATACTCTCCACATGTACAGCTTCCAGCCCAGTGCGAAAGCGGTTGGTGTACCCATTTGTCAAGGCATCGCTTATTTCAATTACTCCATCAACTTTTTTCTTTATCTGACGGTCAGCAAGGGGTACAGAGCAGAGTTTGCCGAGTTCTTTGCACCCATATTTTGTCCGATATGGTGTCAGAAGATCTGGAGATGCACTGCGAAACCAGCTCATCCCGTTGCCACAGAACTAAGGACCACATCGAGCAGCCCGGTACTTTAGAAATCGACCACGGAGAATGGCGATTCGGCAAAGCGATCCTAACGCCAGCCAGTACGAAACGAGTCCTACTGATTCGACCTATAATATTCTCAAGAAGCTCATCAGGGCATCGACAGCAAATCGAAAGAGAAGTGGGCTAGGCCAATATCTTCGGCACCAATAATTAGTATGGAATACAGTTCGTCACGAACGCCAAGAACCTTTACAATACAAAAATCAGCAACTACTGCAGTATCTGGGCCGCACTTCAAGGCAAACTTAACCCGACATGATATGTTAAGCTTGCGTTGTTAATCTGCTCATTTGGTTCCTGTAGCAATGTAAATGTGGAATGACGGGTGCAACGTTCCTTTTTTTATGCAATTCTGTTGAAAAAAGCGAAGAATATACCGGCAATCCGACAATCCATTGGTGCTAAACTCTTGTGCGGCAGTTGTGCCTTCACATCCAAATTGAAGCTGTACAAAAGTATCAACACGTAACAGATATGATGTAATTTATGCACGTGATTAACATATACACCAATGCGTACGTATACAGCTAACTGAAGTATCACATAGGCAGTTGTTGGCCTTACTCTTATGATTTATCCGCTTATTTAATACGAAGTGGCTACGCGCGAGAGTGCTCCCGCGCGTAGTTAATCGGCTACGCGCGAGAGATTTCTCGCGCGTAGCGAAAGAGTCGCGAATTGGCTACGCGCGAGATCTGTAATTTTGGCTCTTTGTAAGCTTCCTGTGGAACTTTCCTACTCCCTTCGTGTTAGTTTCTAAGTTTAGCTTAACATGCTTAATTACCTTCTTTGTTTCTAAATTTCTTCTTGGTTTATTTTCTTAGTTATTACGTTTTAATTACTTGCTTCAGTTTCTTGGTCCACTTTGTTTGCTTCTTTGTTCCAATTTCTTAGTTGTCTTCTTGGTTTAGTTCTCGGTTTCGATTTCTTAATTCAGCTTCCTAGTTCATATTCTCTTAATTTCATGGTTTAGCTACTTGGTTCAGTTTCTTAGCTAATATTTTTAGTTTCTTGGTTTGGCTTCTCTGTTTCGTAGCTCTCGCGCGTAACCATTTTATTACGGTTTCACAACGCGCGAGATCTCTCGCGCGAAGCCGATTAGCTACGCGCGAGAAGCCGATTTTATTACGTTCCATAGCGCGGAAGGCTTCTCGCGCGTAGCCATTTCATTACGGTTTCACAACGCGCGAGATCTCTCGCGCGAAGCCGATTAGCTACGCGCGGGAAAATATCTCGCGCGTAGAAGTGACCTATTTAATAATGTCTTTTCGTATTCATCAATTGACAAATGTGGGTACTTGTAACATATTTCTTACACTTGCGTCGGTTGACACTAAAAATCGCTTAAGCTTAAACATTAAGAAATCAGCAAAATGGCTTTTCCCATGCACCTCTGTCCCAGCAGGATAGATTCTCAAAGCAGCGGCAACATTGTTGCCCTGTATAACAGCCAAACTGAGACGCTGCAGTCTCGAACGCGGTCGAGCGGAGCTCCTTGCGCAAATTGTTTTGCATATAAACTGCATTATTCCTCGAAGCAGGGTTCAGTGGTCCCGCCCAACGTGCCTTTATTGTAATTAAACGACAACCCACGGTGACCGTCCGGTTCCACTTTCTGCGCACAGTCACACAGTCGTGTTTGCCGACACTTGTCAAACTGAGCCGAAGTCCAGTTGAAGTTCGAATCGCGTCATCAATCGAGAACGTGTCAGAACAAGAGGCAAGCAAGGAGTTTAACCAATCTTCAGAAAAACGTTTTACGAAGCCAGATGTTTTTGTATACATTATGAATAAAGAAGATTTTCTTGACCTGCACACTTCTGCAATAGTCCCGCCATAACTCGGTTTTGCATGAAGTGAGCGCACTCTGCCTGTATGGGTCACTTTACATTTATTGCGGCTTTATTCATGTTACCTACCTAAAAATTTCGAGCTAGAACTGGCCAGACCATACAAAACCTGTGGATACACTAGGTCTGGAACTCAATAAAATTTTAACAGCGTTGTGTTTCGGTTGTACATCTGTAGTTAAGCCGAACATATGTCGACAACAACAAGAGCATGGGAAATTCCAGTTTCGTTAGCGTATGATGCAACCATGAACAGTCTGACGATAATTCGTGATTGACTGGGATTTTCATTTAGGCAGACAGGCTGAAGTCAGTGTTGTTTTGTTTACGTAACTTCAAGTGTATGCAGTCGAAGGCGTGTGCGTACCCATCCGAGCCAGTCTGCTTGATTTGTTCATTTTGTTGCCACACGATACGTCTTTCTTTCTCATGGTAAACATACCAATGCAAAAATATCTTCTTGGGTCCGTTTGCCTCTTCGCTTCTAGCCGATAACTGAGAAAAGTAATCACCCTCGCACATTTGCGGTAACGACATGCCGACATGCAGCAGTCGTGGGCCAACATTTGAAAATGGCCCACAAATGCTCTCTTAAGTATAACATCACTCCTGCTGTGATAGTTTTCCGCATTCTCTCAGCCGATGATTAAGCAGAGCGCACAAGTGCATGGAGTAAACAATCTTAAATAATAACTGTCTTTCGGTTTCTTTGTGGGATTCCTTAATGTAATCAGGTCAACAGCGGTGTATCTAAATGCGAATTCATCCCCGGATGACTGCTCGGTTACTCGACAGGGACGTTTCAGCAATACGGAATATTCAACTCGTATAGACATTCCACAAGGTAAGGTGCCGCTCACGAGATAGATCCTACAACGAGGAGTGTGTTTAGATTTCAGCGGAAGTTACCGCAGCGATGTTACTATTTTTATTCTTTTTTTGTGCCAAGAAACCGTGAATATGCCCTAGGCACCAATCCATTTGCTTTTTCTAGTAATTTTGAACAATTCAGTTGCGTTTGTACTGTTTTCAATATGGACCTTCCTGTGTGCGTCTTTTAGCTCCCTTTTTTGTCCAGAAAACCCATACGCGAGCACCGGAAGTTAAGCGGCTATCTCCGCTGCTTTGGTCTGGTTTTCTGTATTTTATAACATATTCCCGTGCACAGGACAAAACAAAAGGAACCCGATCCCTTTGAATTAAGCTGTCCGGTTTGCAGAAAGCATAATACTTCGGGGATCAAACTGTACCATTCCCTTCCATCGAGTTTATCGCCTGACCTTGACGCCGTAGCCAATCAGCGATGAACAGCACAATGTTTTTACAAAAAGCAGCAAACGGGACTGCGATTTTACTCAATGCTACACTCCGTCCGTCTGGCGAACCACATGTTGACTCTGAAGCATGGCGGAAAAATGTACCAAGTTCCGGTAATTACACCAAAAGATCCCGCAACCAAGCGACCATCTCACTGGCATTTATTTACCTTGCGCTGTTGACGCTGTGTACAATCGGAAATACGCTGAACCTTATTGTTCTCGGACGGGCTAAGAAAAAAACAACAACAACTATCTACATGATAGCCATGGCTGCTGCCGATATCGTGATCCTGTAAGAACATGATAACGAAATACTTCTTTACTTCCGCGAAGTTAGCGTAATTAACCCGTTTTGATAACCGCAACTTTCTCGGATTCCAGTTACCAAATACTGCCAAATACCATGTACTTGTAAATACTGTAGGTGGTGTGGTTTACCAATTTTCGCCTGGAACATTAGTTTTGCGCTAAATCTACCATACGCAGCTAACGCAACCAAGAATGCCACAATGGCCGTGAGACCCTACACAGTATGGACACAAGAATGGAACATACAGCTTTGCGATTGGTGCGCACCGTAACAGTGCATACTGTACATACATATTATGTAACATCGGCTAAATGAATGAGCTACAAGTTTCGTTGTTGTGGTTTGTTAGGGTGCTGTTCGTATTCTCAGTGGAGCGCCTTGTTGCGGTTCTTCGACCATTCGGTTTCAAATGGTTTCATCAGATATCAACAGCACGGATGGTTATTATAATACTGGTTCTTTTATCGGGAGTGTTTACCGTCTTCACGTTTATCGATAGTTATGTGCGAAGCAAGGCGAAAGACGGATTCAAGAGCAACGACCATATTCCAAGTTGGGTGCTCGAGTGGCAGCTTGTTCACATTCCTGCTGAGGTAAATATCGAAAATTCTGACCGATACTTACGTTAACTTGGTCGCTGGATCGTAGATGAAACCAGCGAATGCTACTAAATTTAATTAAATTAATGGAGTTCAGATATCAATGAACTTTGTAGCTGGGGATCGTCCTGTTCAAATTTTGGGGATTCCTAGTAATAAATATTTGGCTCATCGTTGCCATTGAACGGGAACAGAAATCTGAAATTGGCCGGCAGAGAGCGGTCAACAAGTCCAATCCGGAACGCAAATACCGCAACAGCAACATAATTCTTATTGCCAGTGTGGCTCTGTATCTGTTTTCCTGGTTTCCCACGCTGATTTATAAGTGCCTAGAATTAGCGGACAATCTTCACATATATAATTTTGATGGATCCGCCAGAGTTTTGGCCGGAGCCATTTGTCAAATCTTCGCCTACACCAATTACTCCATTAATTTCTTTCTGTACCTAACTGTCAGCAAGAAGTACAGGACGGAATTCGCTCAGCTCTTGACGCCGATCTTTCTTCCTTTATGGATTAAGAGACCATGGAGACGTAAGGCAGCACCCGATACATCCGTGGCTCCGATCCTCCGAGCGCCCGATCCTTAGAAAGTCCTGCATCGCCCAGATTAAGCAAGATTAATTACCCAGATTATTTTGATGCCTTTTGCAGCCAACACAAAAAGCATAGCTATCACCGGTCCAGTTAATTTTTGACGACAATTATGGTGAGTTTCGTCCGAGCGCCGATATTGTATAGCGAAGCACATGAAGGATGGGAGAAGCCAGCATTGCCCGAGTTACGGAACCCATCCGGAACACAAAGAGATTTTACGCACTTAATTTCCATTGTAGTTATGAGAGAAACAATGTTCGGGGAGAGAACAAACCGTGTGCATTAGCACGTGTACAAGGGGAATCCAGTCAGCTATTAATACAGATGTGACTTACAATAAATTATTACACGCTGTCCGTTAAACCATATGTAGATTCCGT
>JAQGAU010001073.1:0-21612 GCA_034698045.1 Paramacrobiotus richtersi | reverse complement strand
CTCTTTTTACTTCCCTTCTTGCTGCCACCGCTCTTCTTAGGCGGCTCACTAGCGCTCGACTTTTTTCCAGATCCCTTTTTAGCTTTACTTCCGCTTTTTTTCCCACCTTTCCCTTTGCTCCCGCTCTTCTTTCCTCCACTAACGGACGATGCTTTTCCCGATTTCTTTCCAGCACCTGACGGTTTTGGTTCCCGTTCGGGTGAGGATTCAGCTATACTCTCCGATGCGGCAACTTTCGAGGCGGCCGCACTGCTCTTTGGAGTATCAGGGGATAAAGGACTACTGATTCTGGTGACGGTTGTACTTTCCACCGTCCGTCCTGCACTACTCAATCTAGGGGATGCACTCACCGCAGAGGGTCTCGAATAATCCCCGCTAGCAAATGACATTGATGGAGTCGCACTGGCTCGCGGTTCGGAAGCGGACGGTGTACCCTGCGCGGCCATTGATCCTGACACCATGAGAGGCGTTGCAAGAGATGCTGCCGTGTACGACGATCGCGGTGCTGAAAAACTCCCTGACGGGGCTGCTGCCACGGCAGAGGACGGGCGAGGTGCTGAAAAGCTACCGGAAGGTGCCGCACCAATGGTAGACTGTCGCGGTACTGCAGCGCTTAACGATCCGCTTGTTGCTGCTGGATTGTACGACATGCGAGCCGCTGAAAAACTCCCTGAAGGGGCTACCACAGATGCAGCTGGGCCAAAGGCTGCACCACCAACTGATCCACCACGTGATCCACTGAGACGGGGCGGCGCAATTGACGTCTTAGACGATCCCGACATGAACGAGTCCTTCTTGAGTCGTTCTGGGAACACATGGAAATCTCCCGTGTCTCCCAATGAGATGGGATATTCGTCATAACCTACACTACCGCTCTTTGAACTGGGTGGTGCACGTTTCACCAGTGCGTGTTCCTCGGGAGACAAATCGGAATCGTCGGAATTCCGTCTGCTCTGGGATCCTCTTACATCGCTGCCGGATGAACGGACGCTGTCTTTCTTAGCGCTTGATTTGCGGGTCACAGAACTCTTTTTGGAGCCCTTTCGCGAGGCTTTCTTTGAACCACGGCTGGAAGACTTTTTGGTGGATGATTTTTTCTTCACTGAACTTTTTCTGTCTCCACTTTTTCGGCGCTTTGAACTCAGTCTGGCTACAGAATCACTGTCTCTTTCTTTGACGGTTTCGAGCTTGCTTTTCTTGGTGGACTTACGTCGCGATGCCATATACAAGAATTACGGTAATGTCACTAATGTGCAACAATCAACAAAATTAATATCCCCTAAATCAACAGAATACTGGATGGAGCTTCCACGTAGCAGTTTTGCTTCCAGTCTCTCCATGAGTTGAAAACATTCCGTTATAATTAAATCTGTAAATTTAAGAAGCTTTCTACGTATATACGTACATTGACGAGTTCCAGTTGTACAAACACGTGCAAGTAATGGAAATGGTACCTACAGGTATGTAGCAAGGTCACCAAGCAATGCACGTTTTGGGGCAGTTATCAGATTTTGTACACGGTACTAAAGTTTGCAAATCAGAAAACATAAATGCATCGTAAACATCAATGTTTAATGGCCATCATTGATGGAAAAATCAGGAAGTCTTCTGACCCTCGATCGCGCAGCAAACAGTACTTTTCGTAAACCAAAATGGTGTTCTGACAATCCAGCGGCATATGCACATCGCCCGGCATTGTGAGCTTGATCGTAGAAAGAGAAAGACTGTTGAGTTTATGATTTATTCTGCTGGTAGTGTCAAACAGACAAAACCATATGCTGTAATCCCAAATTCTGAGGCATGTTTAGGATGAACCTCTTCATGTTAACGTTGACTTAATTTTTGTTGTACAGCTTGTGTGATTGTCGACTCAGACTCCACTGGTCGTTGTTGACGCCTTACAGATCACGTCGTTCACGATATTCACGTTTTTTTTTGAGGTCGTTTACCGTTGTTTGTGCAAAAAGTTATAAGTACCTCAAGTCGTTGCTTCGATAAATATACGATTCCCCTTTTCATCTTACTCTCAAGAAGACGATGCGTACGCCATAAATGTGACTGTAAATCGAGCGAAAGGCAAAGCAGTAAAATTCTGTTTCACAGTAAACATACAGCTAAAAACTTGTCAGCCATTACTTTTGACTGTTTGTTGTACCACTGTGCGGAATGGCTCATTGTCAGACCAAGTACAAAAAAATGACACTCCAAAGGCTACATCTGCAATATGGTACAGATTTTGGAATGTTTCGCCCAATTCAAAAGTAGGCATCAACGAAAGGAGTTTTGTTAGCCGAAAATAATCGAACGGATAAACGGATTTGAATATGACAGGGTCACAGGAATTCGAACGTCATAGGCGAGTTCGTCACAATTAAATTAGCATTGCTCATGCGACTTATTACTGGTGTGTGCCACAAAATAACGCAAATTTTCGAACCGCTGCAAGTATAATTATGTCCCATAGCAACAACCACAAAGGTATTGCAGAACTGGTGGTCTACCTGCGCACATGGACATCACAGCAGGTAATCCGTCAGGATGAGACTGCAGCCAAGTTCAGGGCATGATCGAAACGCCCGAGAGCATGAAGTCTGCACTCGACTTCTGTTTCGGAACGAATTAGTTATTACGATAAGTTATAGTCATGACCAATACCATGTAAAGCTAACTTTTAGGTCTCCTTGGATTACGTGAACCATGTTTTTGCATTGATCAGGTATGTTGACCATGATTTCGTGTTTGAAGTACTTCTATGCAAAACTGAGCGCTAATCGTTGAAGCATGCAAAAATATCCGTTCTTGGTATTCTGCAAAGTTTGGACTAGCCAAATGCTTGTTTAGCTCCTTCGAGGCTCCGCAGAGGCAGTGAAATTATGTAGAGTACGCTAGTAGACTCAACGCGAGAGACATATGATTGACCGCTTACAGATGTTAGATTTGGTGGCCATACCGCTAGATAGCGTCACAGTCGAGATCATCTAACTTTAATAGTTTTGGAATCTGAGTCATTTGACCGAGAAATCAGCAACCAAATTATGGTTTACTATTATCACGATGTAATTGTTTTATCCCGTATTATGTACAATGTCCCTAAAAGCCTTTGTGGCTAAGAAACTTCTGCCATATGGCGCTGGAATGACGAATTATCCAACAAAATCTTTGCATAATTACGCATGTACGAATCTGTACAGAGCACGATTATGAATTTGTACAGCGCACGATTCTTCTATTTTTCGTTCACGTGCTTTCGGCCGCTTACCATTTTCTTTCTTTGAAAATTAACAGCCGAAAATGAAGCCGCCGTTACTTGGCTTGGCAGAGTGTATTCAAGTTTATGCTAGTAAGCTGTGTTTAGCTTTACAATGCTCCCAGTTATCAGAGAAAATATAATTATTTCAATAGTTACGAGCATTTTCGAGAAACATTACGGCATTTTTATAAGCAACATTTTTTCATCAGCATTTTCGTAAGCAACATTCGTCACAGCATTTTCATCGTTAGAATGTTTTACGGTTGTGTTCGAGCTATCTGAGCGAAGTCCTGCTTGAAGCTATACCGTTTTGGAATGCACTGTCCGTTTTGGAAAGCGAATGACTTTCTATCGGTCTCCCATTTTTCTGGGGGTTTTGCGTAAGATCGGCGTTGCCTAAAATATCCGGCCGTCTTTCTCTGAATAAGAAATGTATTTTTATGCTGGAAGCACGTAAAATGGTGCAAATTAGTATTGTAAAACCCTACCGCAGAAGCAATTTTACCGACAGAAAGGGATAACTCTAGTCGTTTTGGCAGTGCTGTTTTTATGCGAAAGTGCGCAGCTCCTTAACGCATATAATCAGTGCAACTTGCAGCTCGAAGTCTTTTTCGGGATAAAACAGGAACATGACCTTCTAGAAAGCACCTTCTAATAAGCTCAACCACCATGCTGGTAATTTGTTAGCATTACAGTACGGTGGGAAATGGTGAAGCTTGTCGGCAGTGCAGCTTAACAGGCAGACATGGTTCTGTCATGCGTGGTTCTGGTTCTGCTAATATTTGTTGGTAAACAAACTTTACTGCGTTCGGCTTACCGTAAGATTAGTACAGATTCGTGAGAACACAACAACGGCCAACGCTCGATTATCATTATTGTGAAGCTGCCATAAACCACAGAAGCAAATGACTTCCAAGAAACGTTGAGTTAATCCACATTTATTCGTCAAGATTTCAGTGAAACTTAGAAACTGATAAGAATGATTGCATGCTAAAATAACTTGCGATCCGCCGTTATGGCACGAATATTTACCGAACACACATACTGTACGTTCACTTTTAGTCTTATTTCGTTATACTTCGTTCTGTTTTAGAGTAGCTCCTGAACATCTCACCATGAGTTACAATCAACCGATATGGAGTCCTTTCTGGAATCCGCAAGCTTTCCATCCCCATGTGCAGTCAAACACTTACAACCAACAACTTCTGCAGGCTCGGCAACCGACACAACCCCCGGTTATTTTTCCACCGTCGCCTGCGTCCCACTATGCATTTCCTTCCGGACAAGCTCTACCGTTCTACCAGCAAGCGCCGGATGGCACGACATTTGCGTATGGAGTCCCGCAGCCGCCAGGGTGCGCGCAGCCAGCGCCGGGATACCCGCAAGGTCAGCCCGGCTTGTTTGGTGCACCGCAGTTTCCTCCCGGATCCGCCTGGGGTTCTCAGGCCATAATCAAGTGAGTATTTATGCCAGATTTATCGTGCAGACATGGTTTTCGGCTTCACTCACATTAGTGGACAAATCAAAAATGTTGAAGCTAGCTGAGACGTTCTCGTGTTCATAGCTCGGAATTCTAACAGTCAACAACATAATGTTATACTGTCGCGTTGAGACTATTTGCCTGTGAATCTATAATGAAATTTTCTATTTGATGCTTTTGAAAGGTATATTTGCATTACTATAAATTGTTAGATACTTTTGCAATCGGTTCATCGATATATTAATCCATATTTGGGTGGCTACTGAAAGCTAGGGTAATAATGTAGGTGTACCGCATAAATAAATGGCTGCTTCTCCGTACGGTCGAAAACAGATCAAACTACTGTTCTTGGTTTTAGTCAGCTGCTATTCGGTCAGGAAAATCTGCAAACCCAGCTTTCCCTTCTTTCACAACGTATGGATGGCAAGATTATTCCCGAGGCCCCGTTCCAAAACCCATTTCCACTCCAGTCATCAATTCCCCAGCACCTGCCAAATATGTACCAGAGCACCGGTATGCACTTTGGACCAGCAGCTGCACCTTTGCCGATGCCACCTTCCACCGCCTACCAGACGCAGTCCATTCCGCAGTCGTTTCTAAACCGACCCTTTCCCAACACATCGCTACCCGTGAACCCGGTGCCTGACAGCAATAATCTTCCTACCAGCACTGTCTATAAACCACCAGAGCCCCTTCGTCTTCAGAGCGTTTCCCCCTTTGCCGGTCCCAGGGAATCGAGCATTGCGTCACCGTTTGTGCCTGCGCCAGTCGTACCTCCATCACTGCCGGCAGAACCAGCGGGAGTTTCGGCGATCAGCGCCGCCCCCTCGACAGCAACGAACGCTAGCAACGCCTTACTCCCTGTTATGGAAACCGGTACGGTAGTTTCGTCGAGTGCCCCGTCCACTGTTTCACCACTTCTATCGAGCGCACAACAGCAGGAATCCACATCCACCAGCGCTCCGGGGGTAACGGCAGTAACAAATGGACAAGAGAACATGTTCGCCACGTATTCGGACGCAGCTGTCAGTGTCCCACCCATGCCAGCCGCCGTAGTCCATGCCCCAGACGCACCTTCGGCATCTCTGCTTCAGAATGTTCCTGCTCTTCCGACGGAGCAGGTTACGAGCCAAAACAGCCAGGATTTCCTGCAACGGGCAGGTTGCGAGCCAAGCTTTCCTGCTGTTTCCGGCAGTTCGCTTGCCTTCAGTGTCGGCGAAATCAATGGTCAGTGGGTGGTCTGGGCGCCTTTGGCAGCGTATGAGAAGGCGAAGGCGAGCCACTTTAAGGTCAGTTCGTTATATTCATGGGTCAACATAAGTACACGGCTCATAAATCGATCCTAGTTTCCGCTTAGTAATTCAATTATTGACAGATAAGCTCCATCTGACAAAATTTACCTATACGCCCATGTATTGCTTTTCAGAAAACGGAAATGGAAAGAGACGAGGACAACAACAGGCGTCAGCTGGAAGCAGTACCTGTCGTACCTGATAAGTGGGATGCAGCGAGTACAACTTCGGAAAACACTTTCGTAACGCCCTTGGCAAGCGATTCGTATGAAAGTGTGGAGGAGCGAGTGGTACCGGATGTTGTTATGCAAGAAGGTAATTTTAAAAATCTGTAGTTTTGGTCCGAGTTTGCGCATATCTGCAGCTCGGTGCAACATCTTTGAATAGCACTCTGAAATGCTTCAATGCATGTGACCGATCTGTCAGTTATGCATGTCTCTTTGTTCTAATTAAGCGATTACGCCACATATCCTGCTGCCTTTTCTTCAGTTTTTACTTGGTCAGTTCAAGTCGTACCAGCTACGGACGTGTAACCGTAAGGATATACCGTGATCGGTTAAACGGTGACTGACTGATTAAACGCAAATGTGATATCTCATTTTCGTGTTTATTTGGTTTACTACCCTAGTTTCACCCTTTTCGACGCATAACAGAGCGGCGCAAGACAATGCTGAATAGCTGTCCGTTCAGTGTGGCCATAGACTTTACCAACTATCCCAATAACTGAACTTCTCTTCCCTTTTGCAAGGCCAAAACGGACTGCTTTCCACATCCTCCGTATCTTCATCTCCCTGCCCGCAGGCTATGCCACTGGCTCCAGTTCAACACAGCATGGCTGTTGAGGAAGATACCACTTTCTCGCCGGACCCAGCTGCTTCCAGCACCACCAGCACCCTGAAGGATACACAGCATCCCACGACTGGTTCTACAGACGAGCTTCCGGTTCCAGGCATGCAGGAGTTTGTCGCTCCATGCGTTTCCGGTAAGCGCTCCGATGCGGTATCCACTGCTGTGGACCAGGCCAGTGGAGTTCCAGTCAAGAAGCAGAAAGTAGACGAGGCATCCGCAGCCAGAACAATCTGTACGACGCCAATGAGAGTTGCTAATAAACGCGGGAGACCCAGAAAGGAGCCTATGAAAAAGAATGCCATGGAGGCGTCGATCCCGGTACCTGAAGACGATGAGGAGAACCTTCCAGCTGGGATGCGTCGCTCACCGTCCGTCGATTCGCTGCGATCAGTTGAAATTCCACCTGGCTGCATGCGGTTACAGCAGTCCGTTAACGTTATTCCATCACAGGCCATCGTCGTGGAGGACGCTATGGAGAGCTGTCCAGAATCTATGCCAGAACAATTAGAGGTATGGTTATTAATTTGTAAAAGTGCTTCCACATCGCTTTCTTATTGCCTTTGGCTTTGCCTTAGTAGTCAGTACATCTTTTGTTTCTGCCAGTATGAATCACATTATGACGAGTCACATCCTTACCTACCAAATGTACCTTATTTGGGCGCTTTCTCAGCCGGTACCACGTCTCAGACATTCTCTTGTTACAGTGTTTCTCAGCGGAAGTGCTCGTTGCAACAGCTCTACCGACTGCAGAAGTGCTTACCAAAAGTTCTGCAAAGCGTAAAATGAAGAGTTCCAAGGAGAACAAATCCGCTCTTGTCGATCATATGAATGTGCAAAAGAAGGACTGTGCAGCATGGCGGGACGAAATACACAGCGAACGGGATCGATATGGACTTCCGAAAACTTCCACGGACGATGTACCGCTGTGTTTTGACTGCGACGCTTCGGCGCGGATGAAAGCTGCCCGACGGCGAAGCAAGGATCAGGAGTGTCGGTTCAATGGCGCTCGACTACGATGGTACGGCGTTTAATTGACCGATCGTTGTTACGTAAAAGTCGACCCTTTATGGTTTACCCTTTATGGTTTACGGCTGATTAATAATTAAAATTAATATAAAAAACCTACTGATTTACCAATTTGGTTTTTTTAATTTAAGAAATATTTTGTATGTGTTATTAATCTGAAAATTTTCGGCCAGTTTTGCAGAGTTCTCTTTTGTTTCTGCTGATACATAACCGGAAATTCTTTTGCTCTTAGTTGTTTCTCGTCGTAAATGGTAAATTTGATACTGTTTTGTTCGCGATTAAAGCAAATATAATCTTTTATAATTTCATCGGTTGAATTTGAATTTTATCGTGATACGTTGATTCTTTTTCGTCCAAGTTTTCCAGCATTGCTTCTATAAATTTTATCTGCTTTCTTGATTATCTTTCATTTTCTTGTAAATTTCCGTTTGAGTTTTCAGTGGATGAACTGAAAGGTTAAAAAATTTGGCATATTTTTGATTTATTTCTAGCGTGAAGTTCACCAGCAAGAAATTGGAGGATAATTACAAAACACCTGCAACTGCCAAACTGGATTTGGTCAAGGAGTCCGAGGAACGACCCACAGTGGAAGAAGAAAAACTCTGGTATTCCCAATATCTGCGGTCATTTTTCACTGGACGGCGTCAGCGTGGCCTCCCTAAAGAGCCCGCCACCTCCCCGAAAGAGGCCGTGTACATCCTCCGTCGAATCGGCCCGGTCGTTCTGGATCTGCTCAGCCAGCACGAGAATCACCTCTCCGACCACAAAGGCAGTGTTGCTCTCAAGCACATTCCACCCGGCATGACGGAAAGCTGCGATGTGTGTGCCACGTCCATCTTCAATGCCCACTATGTGTGTCTGCAGTGTGGATACTGCGTGTGTCCGGATTGCTATCAGAGAAGAATAGGTCTTTTAGGTACATGTTAATACGTGGTGATGTGGCATGATCAGTGTTCGACTGACTTGTTTCGATAGTTAAAGAACCAAAAACCGCAGAAGAGGAA
This sequence comes from Paramacrobiotus richtersi, assembly GCA_034698045.1. Taxonomy (NCBI): domain Eukaryota; kingdom Metazoa; phylum Tardigrada; class Eutardigrada; order Parachela; family Macrobiotidae; genus Paramacrobiotus; species Paramacrobiotus richtersi. Next base: position 12,711 of record JAQGAU010001073.1, on the reverse strand, counting down.
GACTGTTTGAAGGTTGACGTGGAAGCGTTTTGTCCGGAATCTGTGCCTCGGGACAAACTGGACTGGCATGCTTGTCCGACTAACCCGGCAAACCCCATTCCAGAGGAGAAATGCAGAACAGGAGTGGAGAAAGAGTTTCCGCATACGCTCATGCCGACGCGGATCATTCCATCCGACGGTACAGCCGTGACGGTCATCATGTCAAATACCGTTATAATAAAGAAAGTTAAAATAGCTGTAAATAAAATAGTTGTTAAATAAATAAAAAATGTAGTAATATAAAAGAAATAATTAAAATAATAGTAATATATTAAAATAAAAAACAATAGTAATAATAAAAATAATGTAAATAAATAAATAGTTGTGAAAAAAATAAGAAACCTTGATGTAAAGCAAATGGCTACAGCGATATTCTTTAAATACTGTCTTTATAATATTGTTCTCTTCATTTCATTGTGATTTGCTTGATTTTCAACCGCGAAACATTTACTACAACTCGCTATTTTTAGCTGTGAGGATGATACAAAATGGAATCAACCAGCTGTTAGCCATGCAAATTCCTAGTCTCGAACTATGTCCAAACAGTCCGCCCGACATGGAGCAGCAAGACTTCCTTTGTGACGGCAATGTGCTGTGGTTCCCATCCCCCCAGGATATCGATGTGGAAGCGTTCCGCGCCCACTGGTCAAAAGGTCTTCCTGTTTTGATCTCCGGTGTCGGGAACCAACTGACCGACGAAGCATCGCCGCTGCATTCCATCTGGCATCCTGACTGGTTTGCTAAACAGTTTGGCAACGAGAAGGTGAAGCTGATCAACTGCGCCGTCCGGCCACAGGAAGGCATCACTGGAAGGAAGCACAGCGATTTCTGGAAGGGTTTTGCCAATGTGAAGCGTAAGTGCGGATGTTAATGTATTGAAATTTCACAGTTTACCTGTCAGGATCTGCATGAGCCATATAGTGCCCAGTTGTAATAATCAGCCAGTTTTTACATTTTTTTATTGTAACGAGAACTCTGGTTTGTCAAAACATTGAACAAAATCTCTTGAACAAAATCTCTTGACACTTTTTTGGTCTTGTTAACATTTCTCTCCGAACTGTACGGCTTCGCTTTTTTACGTAGATCATGAGTTGTTTTTGATCGTTCGGTCTATAAGGTTTATCGCTTATTAACGGCGACTGTTGAAAGTGTAAAAGGAAAGTCTGTGGTCCAAGGAAACTAGTTGATCGTTGACTCATTGTGTGATCATATTGTAGAACGTGACCGAGACGAAGAAGGCGCTCCACGCTTGCTGAAGATAAAAGACTGGCCGACGGACTCGCGTTTTAGCGATCTACTTCCGCATCATTACAAAGCACTGTGTGAGGTATTCCCGCTTCCGGAATACACATACGAGAAAGGATCTATGAACCTGACATCATACATGCATAAAAACCTTAACCCGCCAGATCTTGGTCCAAAAATGTACATTGCGTATGGTATGTAGAACAATTGTAGTTGTAAGCGTGTATGTTAAACTCATTTGAACTTGTCTCGCAGGTATGGCTGAGAAACCAGAGAACCCAACAACCAACCTCCATCTGGACATCAGTGATGCCGTCAATATTTTGGTGCATGTTAGTAAGCCCAGCGGCTCCGGCGACGTAGAGGCTGACCATGACTACATCAGAAGTACGATTTAGTCATGCATACGTCACTTTCGCTTCGCTATACCGCACAGTAAACGTACGGTTGTCCTGATTACAATCAGTTGTTGTACGGAGCATTTATTAACAAAGTTAGTAATCTTTTTTCGTATCAGCTCGGTTTAACCTTGGACAAACGCTACAAGTATTTCCGTAACCCTGCGCACCCGAGACTTTTATATCCCGGTCATCATTTCCAAACTGTAGATACTGTAACTGTTTTAGACTTAGACTGTTGATTTCGTCATTCAATAATGGCAGAGAAACGAAAGCGGAGCTTGTTATTGCCTATGTAAAATACAATAGTTTACCTTTTATTATCGAGCTTCTGTTGACCTGTATGAACTATTGAACGGTGGGCGTAGAAGTCCACATGTTGCGGAGCCGCGCAGCGCAATAACATAATAAATAGTTCTACTGCTGTACGAAAGCTCGGATAAAGTTTTGCGACCTACCGTTCACGGTGTGCATGTGTTTCCGAATCTGTACAAACAAAGTCTCCATGAAATGTATTTACGCAAACCCTTTCGGCATGTACCGTTTTATCTTTAGCTGCCAAGCTCTTCATGTGGAATTTGGCAATAGATGAGCAGACCAAAACGCGATTGAGGGAAGGGCACTTGCCGGGAGCTGTGTGGCACATCTACCGACCGGAAGATACGGCAACAATCCGGCAGTTCCTGTCGGAACAGCGCACAGCTAATGGAGGCACCGGTGCCGATCCGCTTCATACCCAAATGGAATTCCTGACCGAAACCGTGCGAAAGAAGCTGCTGCAGGACACCGGCGTGGAAGGCTTCACCGTTGTGCAGTTTGATGGGGATGCCATATTCATTCCAGCGGGGGCGCTGCACCAGGTAAGCCGGATGACCCTTACTTACTTTATGCCGGATGACCTTTGATTTACCTTATGCCGGATGATCTTTGCCTTGTTATTGTTTGTCGTATTCCTTCATCTGTGTGTACTTCTTACGTACTGTCTACTGACGCAATTTCTTGTTTTTGTTTAGGTGTGGAATGTGCACAGCTGCATTAAAGTGGCCGAAGACTTTGTTTCTCCCGAGCACGTATCGCAGTGTCTTCACTTAACGGAAGAGTTTCGACATTTGCCATTGAGTTTCCACAATAAGCACGACAAACTACAGGCAAGTTTAAAAATTCAGTGTTCTTGTTCTTCAAGTAACTACGATCTCATAAATGAGATATTATGGTGGGCTTTCTCTGTGTGAAATAATTACACCAAATCAACAGCATACCAAAGAGTAGAGTGATTTTTATGGTTTGACCAATGCCTCTGCGCAGTGAAAATAAAAAATTTTAATATCCATGTGGTTATGTAGGATTTATTGCCGCCAAAATAAACGCATTCTTGTTCATGTTTTTTTTTGTCGTTTTTTTAGGTCAAAACCACGTTGTTCCAGACAGCGAAGAATTTACTTCCAATAGCACTGCAGGCGTGCACTTCTCTCGACATGTCCGGAAATGTCCCGGAATCTTTGCAGTGGAACTGAACTAATCAGTATTTTTACGAGCACGTTTTTATTGTGTATTACAACAGGTAACCCGACAATATTTATGGTTCTTTACTTTTCCTGTGTAAGTGCGCTTAATATTAGATATGATCACTGAAGATCAGTCTTTTTTACCGAATCTGTGTGGGCCATTGTGTTGGCATGTTCTAGCGGTATCTGTTGTTGTTCGGTCGTTATTTGTTGTGTTTTCGTGGAATCATTAGCCTTTTTCAGTGATTGTTGTATACTGGAAATTATGCCACAAACGTTCGTGATAGTTTCAGAGTACTATAGTCTGGATGTTACCTGTAGGATGTAGTTTGCATGGAAGTTACATGATTACATCTATGCTTGCAATAGATGTAGCTCAGATACAGCTCTTTTTTTTCCGCAAAAAATGCACGGATGCAGACAGTTTGATTGGTCTACTATTTCGTAAAACTTATTGACCCATTCATCTGCAGCCAGTTGAGTGCATGGCGGTCTATGTCAGATTATGGGCAGTCCGTTGAAATGAGGTCACCGGTAGCACTAGAACTGAAGAAACCAGTGTAAAATATTAAGATTATTAATGATTGTTGTGTTTGAATTGAAATTGACTTATGTGAACGTTTTACCATACATCCGATCTCAGAGCTAGTTGTAGGCCTATGAATATTGTGCTCCGCTCCCGGCTTGCAATGTCGTTCACTAAACATTCTTCAAGGAGGAACAGTAATATATGTCACAACCATGCATCAATTAATTGTCATTAAACTACCGGTGGTAATGTCGTTTTTTATTCCGCGTACGCACATCGAACCGTACACTATGAAAAGCCTTAAACAATGATAAGCCATGCATGATGGACACAGAATATAATTACAGAAAAGTCTGTGGCACGATTACAAATACAAGATACAAACAGGCGTCAAGGCTTTCGCAACCAGAATGCATATTTCGACAAGCTCATATAATTACAGTATACTGTAGTTTCGACTTACACTTACCGTGCCTAGTGCAAAAGCAATCGGAAGTGAAGCATATCTCGTGTAACGACTACACAGACAACAATTTCGTGGGGTGACGACTGTAAACTACAATCCTGTATATGCGATGCCGAATAAAAATGCCGTCGGCCCGTCCACGCAACTGCAACCCCTCGTATTCACAAACCGGAACCACATGCCAGCTTCTGGAAACCGCAGAACAATAGCCAAGCATGATACGTCAAGCCATTCAGCTGCTGCAGTCGCATCTCAGTTTACAAGTACAGCAGCAGCTCCTGGTTTCGTTGGCTCAGGGGAAGATCCATTAGTAGCCCGCCAGTTCAAGCGGCATCGGCACGCAGTTCTGAAAAAGTTGATCCAGGTAATCAATTCGTTTGTCCACACAGAGTATAGTCCTTTACAATTTAGTGCACTTAGACTTGCTGTGCGTATTTCGAAATTGTTTCCAAAATACCTGTCTGAGTACTAACATATATAAGTCGCAACTTATGCCAGTAAACTTACAAAAATCTTGCATTGTATACAATATTATTATGGCAAGAGTTAAAAGTATGAATCATTAGAAAGGTATTCACATAACTGATAACACTAACTCTGACTCTATGGATGTTGTACGATGACCTTTCGTCAGGTGGTTACTCATCTCGGAAAGTTTGTGAAACAAACGACCGGATGTCCATTTTAACCGGAAGTGTGTGTGACATATATTGCATACACAGTGCGAATTCTAGTATAGCCAGTTAGTCAGACAGACGACTGCCAACTACCCCATAGCCCCTGACCCCAGAATAGCGTTCATCTGGCCAAGTGTTGGATCGCGATGCGCTTCTCATTCCTTTAGAAACAATTCTCTGCTCTTACCGGGACGAAGTTGGCTGGCATACGTTCTCGCAGTCTCAGCATCTTCTTTGGCCTTCACGGCAGCAATTTCCGCTTGTTCGGCTTTTTCGCGGGCCGCAGCACTTCTGCTTACAGTAAAAAAAGACACCGCATATCAGCTATAAGTATGCGTTTCTATCGTTAGACAGTTCTCGTTTTTACCGGGTCATGGCGATGTCGGCCTCTTGCATAGCAATCTGAGCAGCCCTCTGCGCCGAACTGACCGCTTGATCGATCTTCTCACGAATTGTACCAGCACGATTCATAAATGTGGCCTTCCTGTTCTGGGAGGATAGGAGAACATTATTCTTGTATTTGCCTTCCTCTTTTGTGCCATCCTTGAAATATGTGATACCGTATCCGTACTTCCGGTTGTCCTGCCACTCGCCTTCGTATTTCAGTCCGTCGCTACGCTCAGCGATCCCAAAGCCGGTTCGCTGGTCGTTCTTCCATTCGCCCATGTACATCTCCGTAGTGTTATGATCAAGGATCTCGTCTTGACTGATAAAGCTGATGTTTCCTTCACTGACAGCCGATGTCATCCTACCGGAATCTTGGGATGTATTGAAGCTGATGTTACTTAGTCCGCTGATTATGGAGTTTTTCATTTGATCTGTACGTTCGGCAAAAGTTTTGCGTTTCTCAACGGTTAGCTGTTCACTATTGGCTGTAAGAATGAAACCGCCGCCATTTTGCTCGATTTTATGGTCGCGGTCGGAAGTGGGATCCTGGAAACAGTAAACGGTTCGAATTTACCATAACACTGCATGATTATATAGAGCTGCTTGCTTTCCTTAAAGCTCAAAAAATTGCGCATTTTAGCGGCCTGCATTGCCAAACTAGGTAGAAATCGATTCAGTTGTTACCTGCTCTTCTGTCGGTACTTCGGTTTCCGCGGATGGTTGGAAATGCTTGCGCTGTAGCGAAGCAGTCGCGAACGGTGCCGAAACTCTGACACCATATCCATGACGAAGACCTCGCAGATACTTTCCTTTGAAAGTTCCTACAAGGTAGCAAAATAATGATATGTAATGGAACCCACGTGCGTTAGATGTGGATTTAGTCCCAAATGAATCCTACTCGTAATAGCATGCCAGCAACTGTAATAATAACAGCCAAATGCAACAGCTTTTGGAAATTCCACAAGGATTTACAGATATACAATAGCCTCACAAAATTGCTCACGGTGGTTAATCTGGTGGTGAACTGGATGCTATGCAGCACGATAGTTCATGACCTTGCACAATTTTAAAATTAACAGATCTAATACAACACACTCGCGGATAACACTGCATTTGAAACAGAGAAATGCAAAAAAAGATTTTAAAGACAAGTATAAGCATACCAGATTACTGATTTTAACATGAGCAGAAATGATCAACGTGGGTTCTGCAACGATTTCTTTCATTTCACTGACAATGAGTACTATTTAACATAAACTTACTATGTACTGTGTAGACAGTCATTATTTTTGAGTTTAGTATGCTAATTGTTTTCTCCTCTCACAATAATTAACAGATGAAAACATATGAAAACGCCGCACTCCACATGCCCAGCTTAAATTTGTTAGTAACCGCCCATTTCCGGCGAGAAGCTCCGAATATACGATGTGCAGTATATATACGACCCTGTGTTCCAATCTGAATACATCGCAGAACCTTCAAGTAGAGGCACTCCCATATTTTTGAGTGATCCACCACATTAAACTGTCTTGCTGTACATCTTGCTGTACGGTAGCTATCCAGAATCCCCCAACGAAATACTGACTCATAGAAAACATAGTAGTATGCATAATGATGTCTTACGTGTCCGACTCTAAGTCGCCGAAGCCAAAAAAATGATATGCCAATTATGGAACTAACAAAATAAAAAGCAAGACTAACGATTTACACCCGAAATCAAAGCAGCGCATAACTAGTTACATCTCGATCGTAAACAATATGAATAACTACTTTAAATTTTACCTGCTTACTGCCGCTAGAATTAGTTCAGTTGCGAATCACAATTACCATCACGTTATCTTCCTGAACGAGCCAATAGTAACGCCGAGTCTACCTACTCCAGAATCTGTATAAATAACCTTTCTTTTTTACACCACCCACCTTAGTGTAGAGACGATTAACTCAGCGTTAAAAAACCCACATGCAGTTTATTTCTTAAGAATCCTCTATAACTGACAATTGTGAGCGAAAAAAATTGCACCTACCACTGCACACAGTCTCATAACACCGATGTTTAACATAATTGATTGTACTATACGTTTCGCTATGCAGTATATACATGTATACTGGAATCGTACGTTAGTTTAACCCACGACCGCCTGGTACCAGAAGGAGTGCGAATTCTGCCTCCAAAACTGACATTTACCGATCAAAAAAATCAATTAAGAAAATGTGAATTTTTGGAAATTTTTCTGACCATATGTCAGCGAGGGCAGTACGGTGCCAAACTGGCATCGGTGGGCATGAACCGTGTTATGGCCTATATAAACACCTTCGTAGAACAGGAGTATTACAATACCGAGCAAAGCGATTAGCTGTTTTTCACCAAAGATACCGTATTTAGCATTAAAAACATCGATAAAACGCACATTTCCTCGAAAGAAGCCAGAATTAAGCCATACCTCCGTCAGCATAGGTTTCCATGCCAGATCCATCTTGTAGACCGTTGAAAAACGTGCCTTCATACTTGGCACCAGTGGTCAAACTGCACCGGGTGCCATACCGTCCCTTTGCCCCCCGATTCCATTCACCCCGATAAATCCAGCGTTCGCGCGTCTCCACGCCCAGTCCATGCCGTTTCCCGGTCTGCCACTGACCGGAAAACGTATTCCCGGACGCCCACGTGTAGCTGCCGCTCACTTCGTAACCTTGATGCCAGCTTCCATTATATCCGCCTAATTACATCGCTCAGTTAACCAACTGACTTAATTGTAATCTGCAGCATTATTGTGGTACCTTTATTTCTCGGACCGGTGCAAATACCTGCGAATATGTGGGAACAACATTAGTTATGATCGTTCAGAAAACTTGCAATTGTCGTCTACGTTCTTGTCCCGACTATGCGCAACGTTACCTTACTGTTTCTTACATGTACAACCAAATATGTTTCAAAATTGCAGCAAAAACGTACAGAAATTTTGAAGATTTACGATCACAATTTGTTTCCCCAGACATCTGTACAGTAGTGTTGGCATGTATCGGAAATTTATTTGCACAGCGAAGTTTAAATGTACTACCTTGCGCTGCATGGGACGTACGGGCTGCAGTAGATATACACCATACGTACGTTATACACCGTTTCATCGTAACAGGATTGTGGTGAACAATTTCGCATTGGTCTTAATTATTAGGGAGCATTACTATGTTTCGCCAGAATTACGTAAATGCCGCATACAACGCGCCGACATGGCATTTAACACCTACCATGCCCTGTGGCCTTGCCTCCCCCCCATCCTCCACAGTAGATACCGCCATCGTCAAAATCAAAGCACCCTCCCGGAAGTTGTTGCTGTCCTGGCAGCTGGACCTGCCGACCCTCGTGCTGCATGAAATTCTGTTGCATTTTGTGGGGCAAATTAATGGCACGAATTAACAGTCACTATAATAGTAAATTTTGTCCACTGGCTATACAAGAATCATCAAGCTTTTCGAATACAGGAGCACTACAGATCTTCCCTGATACGTAAACGATAAGTCTGCTTGTCATCAACGAGGTAACGCATCTGACCAAAGGATTAACAGCACTGGATGATAGGTTGCGCGTCAGGAAAGAAAATGTAAAACAAGATGCTTTATCCGATCTTCCGCATGCAACCACATCCGCTCAACTGAGGCAAAGCCAGTGGTAAACTCGCGAAACAGAAAAATAGGATGGGCACAGGATGATTCAGTTCTTGATCTATGATTCCCTACATCAGAATGATATGTGCTCTTGAAACTAATTGCCAGAAACCTTAGATGTGAGTCATCTGACGATCCTCCTAGTTGTGTGAACTGGTGGCAGTCGTACCGTCTCGTAAACAGTTGGCACGTTTGGGCTCTATAAATCTTTGCCAGTCTCCTGATGAACATGCGCGTAAAGTCTTCGACATTAATTGTAAGATATGTATTCTCAACTGCCCTGACTTCGGTTTTTTTCAGTAAACATAGCACAGCACTTAGTCCGGCATATGAACCAAGCTGCCGCGGAAATCCAGTTAAATGGTACCTACAAAAGTCTTTCGTCGTACACGCTATCAATACCGTCCATTACAAGGTTATTCTGGGCCATACGTATACGGGCGAACTGACTTTCCGGTGTGCAGGATACGAGAGCTGCATGTTGTCTCGTTTCGGCAAAGAACGTATGTTACACATGCCGATCCTTGTTGTGTGTTTTCAAAGCTTTCCGGATCCTGACTTAATGGTATCAAAAGATGACCGCCTAGATAAATGGCCAACAAAGGAACATCGATTTTCGAAAAAAAACTTCACATAATTCATATATCCTAACCGATTCATGCTAGAGACACACTTCGTTGTTCTTCGGATGCCAGAGAGTTACAAGATTTTAATAGATGCACACAAGTCCACATAGCACATAAAATGTACGTAATACATACAGTAGATATGACGAACTGCGGGTTATTAATTTTACCATATCTCACATGAAAATTGTCAGTACGTATTTCGTCTTGATCGCCTTCCTTTTCCACTGTTAACCGGACACCACGTTACCGGTACACAAAAATTTTTATTATTCAAATAACTTCCTTTCCTATAAGCATTAAATTTTGTAATGCAAAGTGACAAATATGCGCAGAAGAGTTTTCTCTCCTAGACAGCACTTCTGCACATTTGTTCCCATATACTGGTGTACGTTATCATTTTCCGCGATGCAAGATTTATTACCACAAAATTAGCGAATTGTTTTTTTTGTTTTTCTTTGTTTTTTTAGGTGAAAATTACGTTATTCCAAAACTGCAAAGGATTTGCTTCCAATAACATTACATGTGTGCAGTTCTCTCGACAAGTCCGGCAATGTCGCGGAAGAGGTACAATAGAACTCATTTATAAGGATGGAGCTCATGCTAAGAGATGAAAGGATCAGTATTTTACCAGTAATATTTTTTTTCTTTTATGGATATTTGTAGAACACGGTCCCCAACATTTTTTATGGTTTAGTAATTTTTTTGTACGCTAAATATCAGAAATCACTCAAGGTCTGTCTTTTTTCTCTTTGAATGGAATTTGTTTGGCCATGTTCTCGTTGTATCTGAGGTTGTTATTTGTTGTGTTTTTGTATGATTAGCATTTTTTAGTGATTGCAATATATAGGATGAAAATAATGAAGATATTGATGCTTGCAATGTACCACATAGTCTACCGGAAGTTGTTAACCTGTAACCGAGATTTTACTTTCAGCAAACGCTGTGCTTGCCTATAATATGTAGATACAGCATGCGTACAGTATAACGCAGACATCCATCTGTCAATTTGTAAATGCTAATATTACTGCTTTGTAACAAGTTCACAAGTTCACAACAACTGACTTTACTTAGAAATTCTTGGCCCAATGTAAACTATAATCAAAATTTCATATAGTTTGCTACGATTCTTATGGGAACGCAAAATAGTGGCAATAACTGTTCTCCGGTGCAAATTAATTTCCATATGTACAATCATTTACAACTGTGCGTAACCGGAACGCGTTTTGCATATACAGTATCGGGATTTTATTGGAACAAAAGTTCAGAGTGCCGGTACCTGCCTTCCGTCTGAAGTTCCTGGTTTTGATTGGCTGAGGGTGAATATCCGTTCCCGAAACCCCACATAAAAGAGGCCCATTATAATTACGTAATATAATAGTAACCGCGCCGCATTTCATACGGATACGGTTTTCAACACCGAAATGTACAGTCTGTGTACCTACTGTATATAAGTGACTTGTTGAATCGTTTGGCTCTGTTTAGATGAAATATACCAGAAAATTTTGCTGTTTTTCATGATCATCTAAAAAGCCACCATGAAGTTTTTGTCAGTGTCGATGCTTTTTCTGGTGATCATGTTGATTCCGGTACGTATTCCAGAAGTCTGTTACAGTATATATCTGTGCACGTAGGACATATATATTAATTTCAAGTGATCAGTTAATGAGTTCGTAACCTTTTGCCAAAGTTGTTCATTACCATTATAATAATGTATCTGGTATAACATCTTACTTACAAGAAAACATATATTATACATATTCACAATATATATTTATATTTATTTACAAAATATATTTAAATATTTATTTAAAATATATATTATACATGTTCAAATAAATAAGATTTTTTGGTCTGTATTTATGGTTTTTTTATCTGTGTTTGGTTTACACTCGTAACAAGGTACGTTTTCTTCGCTGTAATGTAAAGCGCGTTGGGTGTGACTGGTGGACAACGTTTGTTCTGAGGAAAACCGTTTACTTTTTTACTTATTCAAAAGTGACCTTTATGAGCGCTGCTAATACAGCCGCCGAAATATGTGCCCGTTTGCAAACGAGTCATTTTTGTGTTTTCACGTTAGCGTTTGGCTGATCATGACTGAAATCGTATTCTATTCGTGCATGTAGCTGTTCGCCTCCGGAGAGGCTAAAGCGGTGAAGAAAAAGGATCCCATAAAGGATGGCGGTAAGAAGGATGGCATCCAGGTTGGAGCACCGTGTTCCCGGAAGAAACCGTGTCCATCGCGTCAACAATGCCAGTTGAGTCATGCGTCTAGCACCGATGGACGCTGCAAAAGCAATGATCTTGGACCCAAGTAGAGCACCATGCATCACACGATTTTATAACAGGCGGTAGTTGAGGTTTCTTTTCCCGCTTCGTGGATCTATTTCTCTCATGTACAGAGCTTTCTGTACAGATTTATGTCTTACAAACGTTTTTGTGGGAAATGACCTTTATGAATGCTTTCCACTAGTTACCATGATCTACGATTAGTTTGGTGCGAGGTCTGTACAGTTTTTTCTTGTTGTGTGTAACGCAAGTAAAAGCCAAATCTGCTTGAAAAGCTTCGTGTATTTTCGTAACGTGGTCGCGAAAAATACTTTTATTTACAGTCTATGACAGTAGTATATATAAGCATTCACAAGCAAGACCGCCAAAATAACAAACAACTTGAACACAGATTAATAAGATCTGGAGTCAAACGTATGTACCACATGCAGTTGTAAGTTAACTATAATTACATGCGCTAATGTTTTGTTAAATGGCCCAAAGAAACAGAAGAGCTGAACATGTTGAAAAATTAAATCATGTTTAATACTAGGTAATCGCACTCCGCTGCGCTAGCGATGAAGACCGAAGCGAAGGGAGAAATTTCGGGTAGTACTAGTCCGTGGACATGGATGGACATGGATGGACATTGGATGGACGAAGGTCATGGAACAGTAACGAATTCGGTCAGAACCTTCAATCAACATTCCAGTGCTAACTTTCCTGTACTCACAGCTCAGTTAATATAATATTTTATGTTTAACCAAACACTTCTGTACACTAAAATAAGCGATCATTTTCAGGGTCTAGATTAAGAAAATTTCCAAAAGTATAACAAATATACAACTCAGTGAACTCGCAAAAATAATATTGACTGCTGGGAAGCAGGTAGGCCGCTTGAGGTAATTAAT
>JAQGAU010001072.1:0-21614 GCA_034698045.1 Paramacrobiotus richtersi | reverse complement strand
CCACAATACCGGTAATGAGTCAGGTGTCGGTGTCGGTAGAGCCGGTGTCGGAAGTACCGCCCCTAAACGCGTTCTTAGAACACTCTCATTACTACTCGCATTATTTCCATACTTAAACGCTGAAACAAAAAACAAGTAGATCTGCTTTCTCCCGTCTTCAAAAACAACCTTTTTCCGATTTCCTTATATAAAACAACTGCAGACTCGCACCACACTCCAAAAGACTCACACGCTAGGGGAACAAAAACACAACGATCCAGTAATTTACGATAATAGTGTTTCTTCTTCACGGCCGCATCTTCAGCTGCAGCTCCGGCACATTTAGACGTCGCGTTGACGTACGTGTCACAAACCGTATCCCGAATAGTTACATCCCATACAAGAGGTTGTCCTCGAAACCAACTCATCCGTGTGGCTCCATCTGGCCGCTTCCCATCCTCACGAACAAAACCTGCTGGCTCTGGATAGGATTCCACTCCTGCATTACACAAAGACCGCAGGGTGGCATCATTCACACCGTTATGCCGTTGCTTCCATAGCGCGGTAGACTTCCTGCACGACAATCCATGAAGGCCATCCTCTGCAACGACTTTCCCGCAATTATCACACATGTGCTGCTCTACTAACTTGGCGCCGAGCCACATTCCAATACTAATCCGAAAGCTCTGATCATCAACTCAATTCCCAAAATACTTTGACGGCAGGGCGTTTAACCAAACTCCGGCGTACTTTGAACTGACTGCTCTTAACCTGGCTTCAGTCTTCTGACTGATGCCTGCTGTCTCCCATAAGGTCCGCACGTCCTTGTCAAGCACCGCGTTATCCCATACACACTGGTGAACTCTCGCCAATTCAGGAGGAACTTCACTGCACCCACTGGTCTCTTTCCAACAGACTATCGCTTACCTTACCTTAGTTAAAGTGCATAAGATAACTCTCATAATGAGCTGTCGATAGCATAACAGAACTTCTAATACTCCAGATCAAACGAATTGTCCAAATATCTGTACTTAAGTCACTAGCTGGCTCTACAAAAGATTATAACGACGCACTTCAGAGCTGGGAAGCGTTTAATCCTATAATCCGTGGCAGCATCACAGACGGAATCCTCCAAGATGAAGCAACGGCAAAGTAAACAAGTACGAGATCCTGTGTTAAACTGTTAACTGCAGTGCTCGGTGACCAGTTTATTCTTTTGGAACAACAACAGAAACGCCGAACATGTGCTGTGAACTCTGAAGTCTTTAATGGTTAAAATTGGGAAGTTCATCCAGAAATGTTGAACATTTATGAAAAATACCTATATGTTATTAATGCGCCCTCTGAAATCGTCCTCATTAAGTGAGAAACAGAACGAGAGTGGACCGTGCGTATGCGACGCGGATATGACATATATACTTCGTGCTTCAAAACATTATTCCTTTCACAAACGAATGCGCTGGCGCATGCAGACAACTACTGTACGCGTTTTGAAACGTAAGGCATTAAAACATCCAGTGTATATATACTCGTACTTCGTGGTTTTGCAAAGCATTTAAGTTTTCTGTTTGTATCGGTCTCCTTCGAGTACGCGCAGTCTAGAATGTACAAGAAACACCTTCGGCTGCCGCCTCAGGGCTTCTTGGATCGAGATCTTCCTAAATTAAAATGCTCCGGATCGAACGATGAGAATTCTAATATGCCGGTAATGAATTTTATGATCTCTTTCCACTGAGGTGTAGTCGAAAACTCTAAAGCCCCCAAGACTTAATCTTTACAGGATTTGTATAGGGACCTTTTTGTTTGATTTACTTGAAACCGTTGTTCTGTAGCAGTACCGAGAATGTATGCTCATTTTACGAACCTGGACTTTTGGTTTTATTACCGGCTCGTACCCAAGCCCTCGTTATGCATATGAAATTTCCATCCGACCTTTCCGTTCCTGTCGGTTTTGTTTTTTAACGTGTAATTGTCTTATACTACTTTAACTCCTAAGAGATGTACTGAGGAAAACATTTAAAACATATATTCCGTTCGATTGGCGGCTGTGCGCTTGTGGGTAAGCGGCTATTTTCAGTTGTTTCTTCACCCTTCCTGCGAAGTTCGCTGTATCGGAACCCGTAATATTTTTCTACAAAAGCTGGCTTTGCTTTGCTTATCGGTAGCTGCTAATAAAACGGTCATGGACTAACCAATGCCTGCGATCGTTCGTCTTGCAACTGTGGCGCAATCTTAGTTGTACATGGTCTAATAATTCTGCTAACATTAAATGGAGTTTTGATAACGGTAAAAACGGACAGCATTCAAAGTTTAACCGGACAGAGTTTGTATTTCTAGTGCTGTTCGGCTGTGAAAACTATTAGCCCTTTCGACATTTTGTCGCGCTTTTGCACTCATGTCAGTTTTACCGCGTGTGCCGGAAAGGGTTTTCCGAATCCCTATCTAATCGCTTAATTAAGCACAATATCGTAAAAAATATTTTCGCAGATTCGGGAGCTAGATAATGCAGAAATGGTTTGGCAAGAAGCTGTAATAATTCCGAATTAACCGAGGTTATTAAAGACTTACTGGTAAACGTGAACGCCTCTCTTACAGCAATAGCGACAGTCAGATATGCCCTTCGTCTGGTTCCTTCGATATTTATTTGCTGGTGATAAAATGTGATGCCAAAGTTAGCTTTAGTTTTGTTCACTTGATAGCTTTTTGAGGTAGTTAATTTATGTGGCCCTTTCGGCTCATATTTTTGATGTGACTTTGCACGTACATTTGTTTTCTGCCTTTTTCAAGTTGTACTCATATTAAAATTTACGGAAATAATTGACTTAACATAGGACGTGTATCAGTTCTTTTGTACGCCAGTACCCTAGTAGAACGTGCATTTTACAGCTGTATTTTGGTGTGCAATAGTTACGTTCGGTACCGTGCCCGACAGGATGAACAAAAACCCAGTTTTTGTTGAGCATATAGGACGGACGGGAGGACGCGTTCTTTACTACTTTGTTGTTGCGCAGTACTTCCGGTACCGTGACCGATACAACTGACAAAAACCAATTTTTGTTCAGCACAGAAGATCTTCGCTTCGGTTATCTGAGCATCCGGTTTGGATTCGTTTCGCCCCGGTTATGCTCTAATGTTTCAGTTGCCTTCCCAAAATTACTGCTCGGATAAAAGCTGGAATGACGGTAAAACTTAGCCTCGGATGTTGGTAGAAATACTGGTTTGGAACGCTTGTTTCAAAAAAATTGGCTTGATCTTTCAGTTAGCTCGTCACTGTGCCTCCTGAGGCTCCTGTGAGAAGTTTCTTTTTGTACCGAATTATGATACGCTTATGCCTTCCATCCGATCTTTGTACAGCCTAACTACAGATACCTTCTAAATACGGAATTCAAAAAGATGTTAACCATTGTGTACATTCGATCATGGCAACGGCTGTTAATATTTGTACCGTTTTTAATAATAAATACTTTGGTTGTGCTGTGTATAGTATAGTATGACTGGTGCATAAAAATAGATATGGCACCGTTTTTACACCATTTATAACCCCTGTCGATTCCGGGGATGTACATAAAAATGCCTTTTTTGAGTGTTTTGGCCTGCCTGTTGATTTCCTTCGAAATCAAACATCATGTGCAACCGGTTTGGCCCATGCTCTATCTGATGCAACAATTTGTTTGAGTAGAGCTTGTTTGGTTTGGGAGATCTCGTGGTCACGGGACGGAGTTCCGTAATAGGAACTAGAACTAGATAACGTGCTTTTACTTTCTGAAAAATGAATACAGTTAGGAAAATCCTCTTCGAAACATTAAGGAAGATTTAATTTAATATTAAATATTAATTTAACATTAAGGAAGATTTAATTTAATTTATTTAATATATGGTACCACACTAACAAATCAATTGCTTTTCCTGAATGATTCTATTAAAAGAGCTTGGTTTACTACCACCGGAGGTCCGGGAATGCAGTTTGAACTGAATGCGTGATGTTAGCGGGAGGTTCCGCTATATCCGCCGGAAGAGCTGCAGTCGTGAAATTGATCCGTGTTTTTTTTATTAGGAGGATGCCACAGAACCAGCAGGTAGTATTAAGTATACAGCAATGCAACCATTGCTTACTATTGCCTAACGGCATGAAAAAATCACACGCAATATAATGTAGTGTGTGATGCTACCCGTACGTACAAGAATGGACAGTCCAACAAAGATAACGTTATTTTTTTCCGACCGTACGTTTCTTCAAGGCATTTTCATAACCACACTCTTATACTTCTGTACGCTACACAACCAAAGGATTCGTCTAATAAAGAATGCTTCTCGAACCCGTACCTCTAGTCGAGTCAGCCGGTACCCCTGGACTATCTGTTTGACCAGCGTTTCCCCCCGAGAAGACTCGAACTGGAGGAGCATTCGCCGCTCTGGAGAGACCATAGTCATTGACAGCGATCACCCGCACGTTATATGTCACCTGCGGAGGCTGGTCAACAAGGGTCACACTGCATGCCCATGCGCCAGTCTTTCATCAGAAGGACGTTCTCCACCCGTTGGGCAAGGGGATCTATATCGGCCCTGATGTATCGCACTTCATAATAAAATCCTGGACCGTTGTGGTCAACTTGTGGCATGGGCTGCAACGATAGGCAAAGTGACTGTTACTGGCGGCTTCCCGTGCTATCCGTCGTCTGACAGATTAGCAATTAGCAGATAAGAAATCAGGATCCGCATCAGCTGGCATGACTTGCGTATGTCAGGACAGTGAGACCTGGATGAAATAGAGAAACATACCGTCCACGAAATGGTGAAACTGTTCGGTTGATTCCATTTGCCTTGGATATTGTCGGGATTCTTGTATGGTACGTCGGGGGGCGTTCTGCAGACTTCTTGGCTGGGAGCGCTAGCGTTACTTATGCCGATCTTGTTGCGAGCTGTCACCCGAAAAGTATAATTGGCCCATCTGCAACACACGAGTTTTTTTTATCGAAAGTTGCTCTTTAGACGCGCTTTAGAATTAGGAACAATCGTAATTATATTTACAGTGCAACAATTTACAGGGGATTTATGATTTGTATCTCATGGACGGATAATATACTAGTTAGAAATCAGCAATCTTGCGAGTGGCACAAGTGTTGTAAGCCTCCGTTTGCACTATATTAACTTTACAGTATACAAACTTACGGGCTGAGGTCTAATAAAGTCGATAGATGAATAGGGGAAAGTCCTGCCTTCAAATTGGCCCATTTGCCCGGCTCCAATGATGTACTGTACTGGATTATATATTCAGATATTGTCTCCGTCAGGCTCCCAATAGACAACCGCGGTGCGCTGATCACAGTGAACCATGACGTTAATTGGCGAGTTGGGCACATCGCGAACAACCAGCGAAGCACTGGTCTCGGCCTGGTCAAGCCGCGTCCGCGCCGTACACTTGTACGCTCCTGAATCGATCTCCCGAACTGAGGATATTGTCAGGCTGCTGGCATTGCTCTGGAATACGCGGCTGTTCCCCCTGAACGCAAGCGGCTCGTCATCAAGTGCCCACGCGATTTGCACTTCCAGAGTAGGGGCCGATTCGGCCGAGCAATGGAATGTTACTGACTCGCCGGCTACGCGCTTAATATCTACCGGTGGCGTTTTTATCCTTGTTTTACCTAGAAACGGTTATACTACAAACACCCAAAATCGTAACACACTTAGGATATGGTTTACGAACGACAACTGAATCGAGTATTCTTGCCTTTAGAAGCGCATTCAATTTTTATTTTGGTTGGCGGTGCTTCTTGCGTCAACCATTCCGGCTCTATTTTGCGCTTTTGTTTAAATTGTAACAATAGTTTAGGCAATGCTTCTATTAGCAACGTTTAAATTTTCAATGTTTAAAAAAATATTTGAAAGGACTACGATTTCTCAGTCAAGGTTTTCAAAATAATAAAATGCAAGGGTCACCTGCTCACTTTTAATGTCGAGTCGGCCGGAAGCGCGTCTTATTCCAAACCGGTTGTTCGCTTCGCAAGTATAGTTTCCCGCGTCGGCGGCGATGGCCTCATGAATAACCAGGTCTCCGTTTCGTTTGATCTCATATCGCGAACCATTGCCCGGCTGGTCACTGATTATGTGGCCATCCTTTTCCCAGCTGACACGCGGATACGGTGAGCCTACAACACGGCATGTAATCCTGGCCTCAGCGCCTTCAATGGCTTCCGTGACGTAAGCTGGCGGTTCAGTTATATCCGCCGGGTGAGCTGCAATCGGGAAATTGAAGGAAGATTATACCCATCGTTATATATATTGGTGAAATCAAGAAAGCCGCGCATTTGTAACTGTTGCACAAAGGTGCACCACTGTTTTTTATAACCATGCATGCAGCTCATGGATATATCGTATCCGGAAATCCGCTTGCATGTTCAATGTACACTTATTCCGTAACAGCAGCGGAGAGTTTCAAGGATTTCCTTCTCAAATAATTGCACATTTTATCCAAACTTCTTGAAACTTTCATCTGCTGCTGTCAGGAAAGACAACAAAACTCAAAGAGTTTGCAGTAGGAAGTAATACAGGTGTATCCGATAATACAAATACAGATATCTGTATAACAGCGCAATAACCAAAAAACCAGGAGCATTTTCCGTACTTCCGCGATGGCCATGAAGTCGTGCGATACGGCACATGCCGTCGAATCGTACATCTTGGATTTATCTAACACCGTTCTATTTCTGCGTATGGAAGATGAGGTAAACTAAACCTGCCATATGTAATTAATCGGTCATTCAATAATAAGACGAAAAGCACGCGGCCATCAAAACACGCTACCCCACCCTTCCATGAGCGAGGGTTTCAACTCCCCACTCTTCTGCGCTGCATAAACTGGTGATCCATAAGGCTGAGAACGTTAGCCTCGTACTGTTTTCTCTTTAATTGACAGTACCTCGCTCAATCTCGCTGTTTGCAGCTTGGTCATTTAGCAGAGCGTAGGGCATGGTCAGTCTTATGGACAGCACGGCCAATACAGTTGTCCGAACAAAACAGTCCATTTGAAAGCTTGGCAGTCGCGTAGTCGGCTACAATCCTTCCTAAAAGGCAGACGCTACGAAAAAAACTCAGTTTAGAGCTTTAAGAACGTGTCCTATGCATTTCGTATACGGTAATCAAAAAAAGTAATAACATGTACACTGAGTAAGTTCCAGGGAAGAATGGAAAATAACAGGCCGAACGCTATACACTCTTTCACACATACCGTCTTGAATTATGGATGATAAGATGTTCCTTATAGTTTATGTGAAAGTACAGACAAGCATTTATGCCGGGACAGAACCAAGCCCTGCCCACAAAGTCCAACTGAGCTCTGTATTACAGCTTGGTTGGATTACATGAGTGGAAGCATACCGCGTTGTCGTGCTTAATCTGTACAGACTTTTACCACTACATATCGTGATTATCTCGACAGCGGAAGCGGGAAGTCTTCTACTCGTAATCATGATGGCAAGAAGAACTTTGGACTGTGCTTGGCTGTCGTGTGCCGGGTATGGTAACATTTTCAACGGTAACCATCATCTGACACCAGACTTCTCATCTAAAAGCTGGCGACATTGAATATTGATTGTATTTGTACTACGACCGAGCTGTGGCCAATAAAAAAATGTTCAGTAAAGCCGTATGAAATATGTTTCCCGGATTGACCGGGCTGACAAAGTATGCCACGAAAATTTTCGTAATTTGTCAGCAAGAATTCTACTATTTTTCGTAATTTGGATTTGTAGGATGAAGAAAGTCATCACAAAGTGACAAGTTGCCACCAAGGTCTGTCGCCTCTGTGGGATGGGAACGGTTTCAACACAACCGCATAAACCGGACATAAATGTCGACAAAATGACAAAAAATCGTTTTCCCAATATGAACTGAATTTTCATACCCACTAACATACTTCCAAAAAATAAAATCAACAGGTTTCTGAACCACAGTATCAGAACTTAGTTTACTATCACCAGACATACAGTTTATTGCACTATATTTATTTCAGTGTGCACGGTATTACCCCTTCTCAAAGCAGCTGGTTTGGTTTGGTTTTTTACATTTCTCTAGCAAGCAGAAATCAAAGCTCACACAGGATTTTCGTTAAGATGTTCATGCAGATCGCCTTTCTTTAGTGGTGACGTGAATCGAAATGTACGGGTCAGTAAGGCACTTTTACTCGGCAGGTTGGGCACATTATGTGCAACTGGCGAGGCACTGGCCGCACGGACAAGCAGCGAGGCACGTGCCTCAGCCTGGTCGAGCCGCGTCCGCGCAGTACATTTGTACACCCCATAATCGCCCTGCTGAACCGGGGATATTGTCAGGCTGTTCTTGACATTGCTCTGGAATACACGGCCACTCTCGCTGGGCGGAAGCGGCACGTCATCATGTGCCCACACGATATGCGCTTCCAGGCTAGGATGCGAATCCGCCGAGCAGTGGAATGTCGCTTACTCCTTGGGCTCCTGGGCAATATCGACGGGAGGTGTCTTTTTGGTTGTTTTACCTAGAAACGGTTATATAAGTAACTCTCATATACCACTATAGACTTGTTATTTGTCCCTTTAGCAGGCGTACAGTTGGGAACTTAATGTGAGTCAGTCATTCAAAATAATAAAATGCGAGGGTCACCTGCGCACTTTTAATGCCAAGTCGACCGGAAGCGCGTCGCTCTGCAAGGCGATTGTGCACATGACAGGCATAACTGCCAGCATCGGCGGCGGTGATCCCGTGAATATCCAGCGCACCCAATCCCTGTCTCGTTTAATCTCGTACCGCAATCCAGTGCCGGGATGGGTATTGACTATCAGGCCGTCCTTTTCCCATCTGACAGTGGGATACGGTACGCCTGATACTCGGCAAGTAACAGTGTCCGCAGTGCCTTCTACGGCTTCCATGATGAGAGCGGGAGGTTCGATTATGTCCGCCAGGAGAGCTGCAATCTGGAAATGTCACATTTCCACTTACTCGTCACTTAGCCATAGAGATTACTGCGTACGGTAGGTCGGATTGACAACCGCATAAGGGTACGAAATTACCTGCGGTAAGACAGCCTCATAGATAGCTAGAGCAATGCCACACATTCAGTGGCACAGGAACGCCCTTCCACCAGTCACACTCTACGCGCAAGCATTCCTGCAAGTTGCAGGCTGCAACTTCTTGTAGTAAACTACTGGTAGATGCAAGATCATCATCATGCAGCAGCCTCAGATTAGGTCTTTTTTTGAGCTCATTGTCCTGGAAATTTATTTAGCCAAAAATCGCATGACCTCTGCCATAATATGCCAGACAACAGGATGGAAACTATACCAGTCATGCTGTTTAAATCTCCATAATTGGTGCCAGCTGAGACCCTTCCTATACCGTATGTAGCTGTCGCTTGCAACCTACCAGGAATAACATGGATGAATATATCGGCAAAAAATATATCCGTGGGCGTTGCTGGCGTTACATTGGTGGTTGCTCGTATCAACATCCTTTTCGACATTGGATTATGTGATGTTATTCTTGCGTATTACCCGATTGGCTTTCGGCCATGATTTTTGACCTGCGTTGATAGCGAAACCGTTGGCCACTCAGTTTCTCTAGGGACGCCATTGACGAGCCACTGAATCCGTGGAGTAGGAATTCCTCCGGCCATGCAGGGAAATCCATGATCTTCGCCTTCCGCCTTCACAACGCTTTGTGGCTGGATAATTCAGTACGGCGCAGCTGTGCAAAAATTAAAGCGCATATCAACGTACATAATGTACATGGTTCATGCGTATTAACGCGTGAAATTAGCCTATTAGGTGGTCCTGTTTTTTTGCAATTCCCAACTGCACTGTTGTAACTTACACTCCATGGTCCGTTTGATTGCGGCTCGGTATGCAATTTGCATGGCTGGCACCTTGACCTATCCCATTCGAAGCGAATCAAGCGATACATTTGTACGTACCCTGGTCTTCATATTTAAGATCCTTTATCTGCAGCATTCTTCCAAAATCAGTGACAACAGGACGTCGGGGTGGCAGTGGCGCATCTTCCCGTTCCCAGCGAATCTGGGGCAATGGGCTGGAAAGATTTTTACATGACCGAATTACCTCACAATAACCTCGGCAGGCTAGTTCGACAAAGAAATAATATCAGATCAACTATTCGACCATTAAATATTGACAATCGAGCTTTACATGTAAACATATGTACATACACACATTCATGTAAACTTATCAAGTACATACGTTCCTCCAAAAATGCAGGAGAAGTCGATGGATTTGCCCAACATTCCAGTCATATTCTGCGGCGATGTGCAGAAGTGGCTCAATCCGTACACAAGTTTAGAACCGTTGCCACTGTCGCGTTCGGTACTACACATTACGATACCGCGACACTGTCGCGGCTCAAGTATGGCCAGAAAAAACACAACGCCTTAATATAAGCGCGACACCCGCGACAGGCAGTGTTGCTGCTTGGGTGTGGCAGGAAACAGGCGCGACACCCGCAACACAATTATATAAGCGCGACACCCGCGACAGGCAGTGTTGCTGGTTGGCCATGGCTAGAAACAACCGCGACACCCGCAACACCATTATATAAGCGCGACACCCGCGACAGGCAGTGTTGCTGCTTGGTTATGGCTAGAAACAGCCGCGACACCCGCAACACCATTATATAAGCGCGACACCCGCGACAGGCAGTGTTGCTGCTTGGGTATGGCTAGAAACAGCCGTGACACCCGCAACACCATTATATAAGCGCGACACCCGCGACAGGCAGTGTTGCTGCTTGGGTATGGCTAAAAACAGCCGCGACACCCGCAACACCATTATATAAGCGCGACACCCGCGACAGGCAGTGTTGCTGCTTGGGTATGGCAAAAAACAGCCGCGACACCCGCAACACCATTATATAAGCGCGACACCCGCGACAGGCAGTGTTCCAAATCCAGATATATTGTTTGAGAACAATATCGAATAAACGGCACGGAGGTTATTCAAAATTGCTCCCTTGCCTTTGCCCATAAATGGCCAGAATTAGTTTTTGAAGTTTACGAAATCCCTTGGTAGTTTTGAGTGGAAACTGACCAGATATCGAACCTGAAGCCAAAATAAATCGGACGAGTGGCTCGCCAGTTTTCGTATTTACCTGGAGCTCGCACTGCATCTGAATAGCCATCTGTAAACAAGCCGAATTTAATTCGCACAGCCTGAAAAATTATCGATTTCTGTATTGTTGTAGCTTGAATAGGTGTAGAAATATATTTGAGTGACCATAGTTATAAACAATTGTTCGGTCGCGCTAGCGCGCAGTCCTCTCGTGTTTGAAATGTTCGAGGTTCTGAAATTCTGATTGGCGACATGTTCTGAAACTAAAAGTTCTGAGGTGGTACTGACGGGGAAGTGCATCGCTTACGATTTTAGGTTACGGATTCGCAATGATTCGTAAAAAAGGGCAGCACAAGTTAGAAGCATACGGTTTGTGCTGCTGAGAGTTGTTTCGTCACATGTGCAGAAGCAGTCGAAATCTGGAAAACTGAAACTTTTTTGTTTTCGAAAGGTCCTGCTGTTATGTGTTACAAGAAACACCTTCGGCTGCCGCCTCAGGGTTTCTTGAGATCCATGTTCAGAATCGTTTCGAAAAATTGCACAAATCTGCTGTGCTGTAAAAGAAAGTTTTGGTTTGATCCGTCGTTGCGAACGCTTTTGAGCACTTTAATTGGAAGTTCTTGGCTATTTATTTCTTCAGTACCGCTCAAGTGATAGGGTCTATTTCACCAATCTTAGTGAATTTTTTTCCTATGTTTTTGGTAGAACGTAGTCAAGAACCGTTTTTGTATGCTTTTATTACTCGCCTTGAGCGGAAAAATCGTCATAACTTCAAAACCGTGCGAAGAACGAAGACTCCGTTCGGCATGCATTAATTTCACCCACCCCAACACTTTTCTCTGAGGCTCTGTGTGTGCTGCTCTAAAGGTCATTCAGACACTAGCTGGGGGCAATCGAATTAACAGTTTCAAGCGGTCCCTTTTTTGGCTCAAGATGACAGTAAAGAGTCGACTTAACCGGGACCATTCAATTATGCCGGAGCCGGAGAATTAGGCGGCTCGCCGGACACTTTTGTCTAATCGACTGACAGCTTTGCCAAGTCGCCTATTTACTTTGCAAGGCTCCGACAAAAACTTTCCGAACGAAAGTAATCATGTATGGGTTTCCCGCAAAAGTGTCCGGCTAGAATGAGATATTTTGATGGGCTCGGGAAAAAATGTCCGGATGACCTTCGGGTTTATGTTCTGTAGTACGCGGATTCTTGGGGAAAAAGATTTCTTGTATGAAAAATTTGCGCTGGATAGAATTTCCGGCCTCCGGACGGTTTCTCCGGTTCGCAGGCAGATGTGTTCGACGAGCATTTTCGCCGCCAGGACGGGTTTTCCGGTCACTCGGTCGATTTTTAACGGTATTCTCTTTGCCCCAACCTTTAAGGGGGCGAAGTGCAAATGGAAAAATTATTCGCTGTTCCATTCTTTTCACACGAAAAATACCGGGACAAAACCTACTAGTACAAATTATGTTAATTTGCATTCCGTTTCGTCGTGCGTGCTTCATACCCGAATGCCGGTATTCATGCAAAATATATCTCTTTTTTATGCAAAATATATCGCTTTTTTTGTGTTCTTGTTCGGGTTAAACGGTCGGCACTGAACGAGAGTACGGGGTGTGGGAACCAAGTTACAGAAATCGGCCACAACACAGAAGTCTACGGGCGGATATTTAGCTGCATCACCGAATGCCTACATCATGCGTGACTGCGCAATCACCTAACAGTTCTTTTAGATATAGTAAGTTCTTGGTTATACGTATTCCGTATTCGACCGCGCGCTGACCGCCGAAATCTGCTCGCGTCAATGTGAAGGAATTGTTACGGAAGCGACGACGGTATGGAAAGACATGACTAAATGCAACGATACTCCCCCGGAACTTTCTCGTGTACACCAATGCGTATGGGATAATGCAGCGATTGAAGGAGACGTGGATACCTTGTGGAACACTGCCGGCGAAGAAGAGCGGACGACCGCACCACTGTGAGCAGTCAGCTCCAAGTATGCTGGTGCATGGCTGAACGCTCTACCATAAAAAATATTTGGCAATCGGCTGGATGACCAATCATTCTGGATAGCAGGGGGACTTTGACTTGGCGGTAAAGTGGTGGAACGCCACTCGTGCAAAAATTGTGGTAAGAAAGTCACTGAAGTGGGGTTGATGGACTTTCCAAAGGGAAGGCGGGTGGTCTATGGCGCACGCGCCAGAATTGCATTATTGATGTGATAGTACGCTCGTGTTGTAATGCGGGGACCGAAGCTTATCCCGAACCTGCCGGTTATGTGCGCGTGGATGGAAAACGGCCTGATGGAGCCACACGCGTGAACTGGTTTCGTGGGCAGCCTTTGGTTTGGCATGTCACAGTACGGGATACTTTGTGCGATAGTTACGTGGAGGCTACGTCAAGAACTGCCGGCGCAGCCGCCGAGGAAGCGTTCGTGTACAAGAACTTGAACTTCTGTTGTGCAATAAAAGAGTAACCAACACCAAAAGTGGGCATACAACTGCCCCACTGGTCCTCAGGTTCCGAAAAACAACCAGTTTTGACCAGAGTGACCGGTTGTCAGCACGATGACCATAGCGACAACCTACACCGATGCCCGGCTTTGACTTGATTTAATAAGTCTCACACAGATTTTTTTACGAAAATTAAAGCAAAACTGCCTTTTAGAGGCTCATGCCCATACATGCCAAATCTGGCTCATGGCCTTTGGTCATGCATGCCAAGTGACCAGCAGCACTTCTGATGGAGTTTGATTATTTAAACGGTAGCATACAGCGACTATACCCAACCAGGATTTTTCGGTAATTGTTGAGCTACATCCGGTATAGTAACAGCTCAAGGACTCCTGGAACCCAAAAAAGGCTAAAATGGTCATCTTTGATGACCCATAGCCCTCGGATCAAAAGTGCCATCGCTAAAGTAAATTTGTTTTTGTGTACATTGGAGTTCGAACTACCATTTTGCAAGCAGTCGAATCACGGTAGCATTTACAGGGAACGCGGTAAAAGCCGAGACCCAAACCATGCCTTTTGGCAGGTGTGGGCGTTGGTGGGTTAACTGCTTTTTAGTCAATCAACACGCGAGGTAAACAGGTAGAGAGTCAAATCAAATAGCATGACTGCACAGTGAACACGAGAGACCGGTGAGAAAACGTGTTACAATACTTCCGTCCCTAAGGGCGCCGACATCCGCCCGAGGGAGCCGTACCCCTTCGCCCCCTCGCGCCCATCAAGTGGCGTCAATCTTTTACTTTGTACTATTTTTTGCCGAAATTTACTAAACTTTACATATTTCAGTTGTTTTGCAGACACCGGGTCTTGAGTGTCACATACACATAAAGGTTATAGGCCTGAATTTCGTTTCAGAATGATTAAAACAGATATTCGCGCATTTGGCGTTACATCTTTACTTGCAATATATCAGCTAAAACACTCAACGCTCTTCCTTCGAAAATGCAGATATTTGTTTAGCATTAGTAGGTTTTGGAATCCTTTGGTGATCTAGGTTGTTGGGCATAACTGTATAAGTGGCGAATGCTACATAAGCATCCGGAATACATATACGGAATAAAAAGCAACACTCAACAACATCAAATCAAATAAAAACTTGTCCCAGCTTACATGCAACGGGACAGTGGCCAGGACTAATTGTACGTTGTCCCGCATAATCTCAATGCTCAAACGCTGAAACAAAAAACAAGTCGAACGACTTTCTTCAGTTCTCAAAAACAGTTTTTTACCAGTATCTTTTAACAACAAAACAGCGGCGTCGAACCACGAGCCAAAAGACTCACACGTCAATGGAACGAAAAAACAACGATCCAGAATAGTTCTGTACTTGTACTGACCAGATTTGTGCCAGTGCCCACCCGGCACAAGCAGACCACTACCAAAGTGATGCACATTTGCTATGTATAAGCGTACGGAAATGTTTCCTCTTTAAACCATCGTTGACCAGAAGTGACCATTACATACAATCTGGTCAGCCGAGTCAGGGTAAGACTTCCGCTGATGTCCAGCAAGTTCAACGTGGTCATTTTTCAAGCCTGAGAGCTGCTTCTTTACGTAATCAGTAAAAATTTGAACAAATTGTACCTGCCAGAAGATACTGAGCATTCCCAAACCAGCCAAAGTCGCTTAATCGCCGCCAGAACAGCAGTCCATGCTGTTCACCATGGTGGGCAATGGTACTGGTCATCCGGAGCAGACATTAAACGATCCTGTATTGACCGTTAACCAAGTGACCCTAGATGGCATGCAATATGCCTAGCTTTTCCGAAGTGATTTAATTTAGCCATTTTTAGTGCTGACCATTGGTCAGCTTTTTTATTGCAGTGTGCATCCCAAAAAATAGCCCTTAAAAAACAGAGTAAGATTAGCTTCATTCCAGCCTCTTGCCCTTCATCCCGGAAGTCCAGTAAAAAATACCTAAAATAATGCCAAATGGCATGATGCTCACACATGCCAGTTTTGGCACGTGCTACCGTAACTGACCTATGGCTCTCAAAATTACAACAAAAAAACTTTTCTTAATTAGATTTTTCTATCGAGAAACCCAAAAAATCAACTTAGAATTCGTGTTCCTTCTGGTACCCGGCTCTGATGGGTTAAAGTATCGAATGTATAAGACGCTGTGCGTGACCTTTAAAAGTTGCCGTTTTAGCAACTAGCTCATGTTTCATTTTAAAAGCGCATAAAACTCGGCGTTCTCCAGGTAATAAGCACTTTCCTTGACTTTTGCAAGTTTCAGTGGCCTCCCCAGTACAGGAAGTCTGCAGCTTCCTCGTGGGCTTCAGAATCTACCACAACAATAACGAATGATCAGATTTTGCCCGATTTATCTTGCAGAAATCTTCTCCACGTCAGTAGTTTCCCCGAACTGGCTCGTACTTAATTCAGAAAAAACAGACAAAAAGCAGAAATCAGTTAAACATTGATTTGAGAAGCACGGCATATCCGCGATGGCACTTTTGTTGTCATGGTCATCAATCGCGGCAGGAAAAGCAGTGCGAATTAGCCGGATCTATATATATAATTCACTACGAGTTTCTTTATGTCGCGTCACTCTGAACGATCCACTCATCCAACTCTCAAGTGCCATATATCATTCTAAAGTTTATGTAGTCTACTTCTGCCATCAAAAATAAAATTTGCGAAAATCAAACCTAGTCAAGAGAAACGGGCATGTTAGTGCAGAACCAATGGGAAACGAGGTACAGAGTTGTGAAACGTATTGGAGCTGTGGGTTAAACTATAGTTCCAGTGGAGAGACAAAACGACTACAGGGGCGGGGAGGAGCGGTTGCGGCCGAGCAGTACGAACCGGTGTGACACACCAAATCATAATGTCGGCTCCGTAATGAATGGGTTTTGCTGCAGGAGTTTGTTTTATTGATTCCTGCTAGCATTATGACATCAAAATAATTAAATAAATATATATATTGCAGTATCCACAATCTGTGTTCTGTTTTATCAGCGCAGTTTGCGGGGGTCACCTAGTGTAGTATAATCTATGCAAATTACATGAACAAAGGTGCACGCATAAGCGGAATTTAATGAAACACAAAGACAGGAGGAGCTTTATGATACGTAAGGCCACAGGATAGCCGATAGATAAAGGACAAGAAACAATCATGATCTCCTGTGGTTAGCGGTCATGCTGACCAGTGGTTACTAACCACTGCTTAGTCTGATGATCATTGAAAATACGTTGTCATTTAGCCCGCAAAAAGCTCTGTAGGCCGATGCTGTTTACGCTGCATTAGATTGACTGGCTGTCCTGATAAAAGACTGAAAGGATAATTCCTTATGAAGGCCATACTCGATGATGTTAGACATCGCGGTCCTCCACTGGATGACAGGAAGAATTTGTAGATAGATGGATGACAGATTTCTTTGAAAAGTCATTTCGCAGAGCACCTGAGGCGCGCTTTTGTCACTTCTGTGGGATCTGTGCCATCGAGTAGAAAGTTACAAAGGTGATCTTTTGACCATGCGAAAACAATGCAGCTTGGCTATTTCCACTTTCTACTTCATGCGAAAGCGCAAATATGAATTCAAAAGAAACAGTGACTTGGACAACTTCATAATGACTTATATATCAGGATTCCCCATGTGCTAATTACATGTGCATTAAATTACGCTACATTTATGTACTGCGCAGTCGATATGTAACTACAATTATGATACGGAATAATTTTGCATAAGTACCGTGTATACAGCTACATCGAGTTACGTAATGATAGTAATTCCTGCACACGACGACCTCAAACGCCCTATGATGTTTTGCACAAACAACGTACTTGTGAGGGCATAGACTATCTTGGCAGTATTACCGAGATTTTGGTGGTGTATATATATATATATATGGTGTTTCGGCTGTCGCTGCTGTTTCTAGCCATACCCACGCAGCAACACTGCCTGTCGCGGGTGTCGCGCTTATATAATGGTGTTGCGGGTGTCGCGGCTGTTTCTAGCCATACCCAAGCAGCAATACTGCCTGTCGCGGGTGTCGCGCTGATATAGTAATGTCGCAATCGTGTTGCCGCTAGCTGCTGTCCGTGTGCTAGCGGGCTATTACGGTTTCTGCAGTCGCTGTCGCTGCGACAAGGCGAAACAAACTTGTGTACCGATTGAGCCAGTCCTAGCGATGTGTATTGACGGACGAGCGATAGCATCTTCGGGACAGCCGATCCCGATGGCCGTACAGTCAGTTTTTTCAGTGAGCCCGTTTTATGCTCATTCAAAAGAACTGAATAGCACTGAATAGTGAATAGTGCAATCAAAAGTACTGTCACCACTGGCATGCTGCAGAGTGACATTGGAGAAATGCAGATCGCCTTCTGGATCGAACGTAATAGGGCTGCTGTTCGCCGTCTGGAAAACCTGGCCAGGACTCTGCAGAGTCCAGACAGTGCGAGGGCGGGGCACGCCGGTTTGTGCATGACAGTTGATGGTCAAGGGTTCGCCTTCTTCGACGGAGATTTCCTCTGGTTTGTCTCCAGTTTGGAAGTTATCTAATCTTACGACCCAAGAATAAAAGCGTGCATTACAGCAATTAAAAGCAAATAAGCAAAGTCAAGCAGTTCAAGACAAACAGCACCATTTCTACGAATCTATATTCAAGCCGAACCTTGGCCAGTTATAATTGCCGACATTCCACACCCTTTGGAACCGCAACGACAAGTCTAATACAATCATACAAACATATTCAGAAACAAATGTTATCGATTCTACTGACTGCGTTTCTGCCACTTGTCCTGTAACAAAGGTAATAAGATCACGAAAGTTTCGTAATCAGAAGGTGGGAAAAACAGGCTGGAAGGGAAATGAAAACGTAAAGCTGTTGGAAGTACGTTGGCAGTTATTCGTTGGCGTCTCGCTTAATTTACATTTGATTCAGTGCTATTGATTATTGTTTTAAATCGGAACAGCATACTCAACTGAAGACGCTTTGCCGGTTATACTTGAACACGTACTTAAACGTCGTTGAGAAACAGCGTTGGACAATGATGTTCCGTACGAATTGTTGGCCGGGCATTGGTACACTCCCTCCTCATCATCCCTTGGTGGGTGTATTGTTAGAGTGCCGCTTCCTGGGTTAAGTATCACGCGACCATCACTACTCGCCACGGAAAATGCCCGTCCGTCTTTGGTCCAGGTGTATTCGGGTGCAGGGTCGCCACGTGCTTCGCACTCCAGTATCACCGGCAGCAAACGATGATTAGGGTTCGGGCTGGATGCTCTGTACTCTGTAGAACAGTTTGTGTGGTGGCTGCTGTACCATGTTGGGAGACCATACACCTGTAAAGTGTGCATATGATATATCTATATCTCCAATATTCTATTTATATGAAGTGCAGAAGAGCTCATTCTCGAAGAAAACAGAGCAGATCTAAAGCGAACTGAACGCCACCGCTAGAGAAGGCTAGGAATGCAAAGTGATCCGGATGCTTTCCGATGTGTCCCACCCGTCTGCTCAGCCCAAGGGTGATGCATAACGTTTAGTACGATGCGATGGTCTCGAACTGTTCTCTGTATTTCTCAGTGTGCAGCTCGCAGAACTTCACGGTTTCCGACTTCGTCACTGCGCATGGGATCGGACATGGTAAGTCTTATAGACATTACAGCCAATAAAACTGTCCGAAAACAGCAACGCTGAATTGCGACTTCCATTTTAAAGCTAGGCAATCGCTCACAGTCGGTGTAGACCTTTCCTTGAAAAACAATCGGAAATCAAAAAATTTATTATTTCAAAATTTATTATATTAACTTCGGAAATTAATTAGGAGCCATATGTAACAGAAAACGCTGATAACGTCAGGTACACTGAAGTAAGTTAAACAATGAATGAAAAAGAACGGGCCAAAAGCTAGAAACACTCTAATATACACTGTCTTCGATTAGGATGATAAAAAAATGTTCCGTACAGAATTTGATGTATATCTATGTATGTATGTGAATGTAAAGACAAACATAATTTTCTAGCGGGACATACCCGAGCCGTGTTTACAAACCTAAAGCTCAGAGGCAAAGCTTTGCTGGATTATAGTGGAAACGTAACGGAGTGCCCTGCTTAATTTGTACAAACTTTTGTTACTATCGTGACCATCTCAACAACAGTAGCGGGAAGTCCTTAGTCGTAATCGTGATGGCAGGAAGGACTTTAGTCGGTGCTTAGAATCAGTGAGCCGGAATAGCAAAATTTTTTTTCAGTAACCATCATGTGACAGCACACTGAAACATCTGTAATGGTTGAAGTCGATAGGTCGCTGTTAGGTTATGCACATAAACACATAATTATCATGATCGAGATTGAGTCTGAACATCGACAGGCATGAAGCAGATTCTAGTAAAATTCAGTCTACTAGGAAGAGGGATTATGTAATGCTAACGATAAGGGAAAACGCTAAAGGTTAGCAACTACTGCAAATTAGCCACTAACCACACTACTTCGACAGTGGCTGCAGGCTATGCCACATAATTTACGGATCACGGGATATTGCACCCGCGCGCTCAGTGCTTAGGCATAGGTGCAATATCCCGTGATCCGAAAATTATGTGGCATATCCTGCAGCCACTGTCGAAGTATGCCATGTAGTTCAGTTATCATACTGACTGACTGAGATATCCAAATTTGGCACTAAATCATCAGTAAGTACTGTTGAAGTTTTTCCCAGAACAGAAAGCTGGTTGACGATCGCTGCATGTAATATATTTTTCAGTGGTTGAGTTTTTCTGAGTGTACGTTTGCGTTAGCGCAGGTCCCGATTATATTGTGTCGCCTTTTGCCAATAAAAAGAAAGAGATTCCATGCAGTACGTATACATATGTATATAGAACGTACTAGCACTTTGTAAACGCATGAAAGCCAATGTTCAGTTTTATAAGCATTACTTAAAGTCTGAGGTGATTATAATACAGACTGTGTATGCACCCGCTGAAATCGTCCTTTTTTTGTATTCGGCAAGTGCCCGGGAACATTGTTGACACAATAACATTCCAAAAATCTAATGAAAAATCTGTCAGTTAGCACGCGAAGGAACATTAGCCAAAATCAATCTGGCGTTACCGCGCATTTTTTCCCTATGATCAGATAAATTTCTTATGTGGCTCAACAGACAAATTAATTGTTTAAATGAACCTAAGTATTAACATTTAAAACAGCTTCGTGTGCTATCACCGAGGGCCGAAATCCATATTGCATGGCTTTCGTGATGTTAGCAGGAGGTTTGGTTGTATCCGCCGGAAGAGCTACAATCGATAATGTTATACTTCTTTATATTATTAGCAGGATATTCCCGCAGAAAAAGCAAGTACCACAGCAAGTATATATGCTTAACAGTATGAAATGACACGCAGTGAAACATAGCGCGTAATGGCCAAGAACGTATGGGAAATCGTTCTATGTAATTTGTACACACTTGTAAATAACTCGCCACATAAAAGAATGTCTGGCAGATGACTGCAATACAAAACTGAAAACTCCGACAATGTAGTACCCTTGCAAGACCCAGAAGAATGGACAGTCTAATAAGTGATGCATCTCCCACTCGTACCTGCTGCAGATGGACTATTTGCTGAGAAAACTCGAACTGGAGGAGCATTTACTTTCTTCGAGGGTCCATAAGCGTTGACCGAGATCACCCGTATGTCGTAAGTCACGTTCGGAGGTTGATCGACAAGGGTCACGCTGCCCATCCGCCAGTCCTTCATCAGAAAAGTGTTCTCCACCCGTTGGGCAAGGGGATCTTTAGCATCCATGATGTATCGCACTTCGTAGTAAAATCCCGGGCCGTTGTGGTCAATTTGTGGCATAGGCTGCAACGATAGGCAGATTCAACATTAGTGAGTGCTTCCCACGCCACCCAACGTCTGACGGATTAGCAATTAGCGGGTGAACAATTAGGATAACAAGTTGAACGAGCTTATGGGAGTTGCGTATCCGCATGTAATGACGCTCTGTACTGCAGAAAAAAAACATACCGTCCACGAAATCGTGAAGCTATGGCGCTGATTCACTTTGCCTTGGATATTGTCGGGATTCTTGTGCGGT
>JAQGAU010001071.1:0-21623 GCA_034698045.1 Paramacrobiotus richtersi | reverse complement strand
ACGACAGCTGCAATCGCGTCGAATCCCCTTGAACTGCCACTTGTCTGATATGGTCATTTTTATCCGATTTCAACTCTGTTACTCAGTTTGTCGTCAGAGAGAACTAATTCATGATGAAAGAAACAAGAAGCGTTTCAGTTTGAACACATTTCAATGCG
Organism: Paramacrobiotus richtersi; assembly: GCA_034698045.1. Classification (NCBI taxonomy): domain Eukaryota; kingdom Metazoa; phylum Tardigrada; class Eutardigrada; order Parachela; family Macrobiotidae; genus Paramacrobiotus; species Paramacrobiotus richtersi. The sequence continues at coordinate 21,465 of JAQGAU010001071.1, read as the reverse complement.
AAAGCTAGTTTGGATTTCGCCAACGTTAATATGATTACCCCCTGCAGTAAAAATATAGGGGGAAATGTGAAATGTTACGCGTATCGAAGAACGAAGTGCCAGTACCAATACCAGCATCACTACCAGTACCATTACCACTACCAGTACCATTACCAGTACCAGAACCAGTACCACTGGTAGTACCATGAACTATCAGTACCCAAGAGAAATGCTGGTTTACGACTGCTTCTCACACATGGCACGCATACAGCAGTATGAAAGAAGGTAAGTCAACGTTAATCACAATGAATCAAGATTGGCTAGTTGATTAGTTGACAGTTTACTACGTTTGCCCTAGAGGAAAATTATTCTCAAGCTAACTTAGCCGTCAAGGCAGCTTACATTAGAATGTCCCCTTCACATGTACATTCGCAAATCACAAGCTATTGTAGAACCATGCACTAGTATACAACCGTACCGATTCCGACTATTTTGCGACTAAGGCTATTAAAATAACTTAAAAAACAATTCATAGAAGTATATAGCATTATCTGTTACAGTAAATCAACCTTGAGATGCCGACGCGTAATTTCGTAAACCTTTCAAAAAAGGCACAGGAAATGTTAATGACAATCCAGGCTCACGGTGAAAGGCAATACTAGCGTGTGTGATGTACAATTACGGGAATGTTGCTTGAATAAAGGTTTAGCGCATTACTTAAGGAGAAGAAAGATAAATGCTTCTCGATAACGTTAGCGGCTCTTCTCAGTGCATGTGCTTGCGACTGCTCTGGCCAGCATATTTGGAAACCCGGTACACTGCATTTGTTGGTCCTTTATTTTTCATATTCCGGCTTAGCCAGCAATTGTTTTGATTGTCAAAAAAGGCAAGCTCGTTCTGCACATGATAAAAATAATGGACATGTGCGAAGCCAGAGACTCCCGCAAACGTATAGCTAACAGGGACTATGCAGATGTACAGTAATTACACTATGAAGCGACCCGTACTGTAACGAAAACGCGACTTGGACAGTCTGCTTACTCTGAAACAAAGTGACGTGGTACGAAACGTATCATACGTAGTCAGATGCCGAAAAGAAACTATTACGATATCGAAGTTTTGGCACGTAGTCACAAGGCGCGACCCGCTTTGGAACCACATACATATATGAATGTCGAAAACAGGCTGTCATAAATGCTGATGTTACGTAAAGCTAACTGTTTCAGCCACATTCGGCGAAACTTTTCAGTAACTGGCCTCGTAAGCTGTTATAAGATCATCGTAGGCGCGGTGTTACATGTAGGCACTCCACTAGCAGTTCCAACGGGAAACTTCCCCTTAATGTGATACTATGGCATACCAAAGCCTTCTTTCGAGGAAAGCGCTCCCTCTGCGTTTATTTTCGATAAAAGATAATATTGGTACATACTAAACAAATAGCGAGCCAATGTGTGATTAAGTATCCCACCCCGTCAATGAATTTATCATTTGACGATTATGTAATAGTTCAAAAAGTAAACAAAGAGTCGTAGCTAGATCCCGTAGGGGCGTTGTTCGAAATTAAGGCGGTACTGTTTCAGCTTCAGTTTTCATTTTACAGCCGATGTGGATGCGACGATATTAATATATACTAGTCTATATGACAAAAACAGTCTTAATCGCTGTGTAAAAACCTGAGCTATTGAGATGACCCAATCGCACTTTAATATGGAGGCATACCCGAATACGAACAAAGTCCACAGTGAGAGTTCCGAAAATAAACGACAATGGACTCAAAATATCTTAAGATGGTGGACTGTTGCTCTGCAGCTGCTGTGCCAGTGCTTTCCAGATTTCGAAGTATGGCCCGGCATTCCGTTTACCACGATAATCTTGAAAATATTCATCATGACAAATGTAGTCATCAGACTGAGTTCCGCACTCTTTTTTTCGTATATTCGTTCAACTGCCCATATCCTCGAACTCAAAACTCTGCCGCAGTATATTGTTGTCCTTCCCTACGCTGCGTATTTGGCCACATCGTTTTACTCTGTTTACACTTTATGGCAGAATCGGGCAGCTCTGAGTTACATTATCAGCGAAATATTGTCCTTTATCTACCGTTATTTCAAAGCAGAAGATCACCGGCACATAGTGACATTTTCTGCGTTGCTTATGCTTATCTCCATCAGTTTCGTTTTGCTAAGAATCCTGGTAATAGATATCGGAGACTTTGAGTTTGAAACTCCCATTTTCTGGACTGTGTTTGACAGTACAATCTTGCAAGAGACATTTTGCGCGGTTATGAGGGTTCTAAATGCTGTAGAACGTCTGCATGATCTTGGCAAGGTATCGTTTTACGGATATGCTATTCTGATTGCGATCATTTGCGGAAAAATCACCTACCGCATCAACGAACAGCTAACCGACAAAGTATCGCAGGATAGTTGGTCTGCTGCTTTACAATTTCGGGGTAAAAAATAATGATAATTTATATAAATACATTGAGCGTCGATCGTTTTCAGAAAACGTAGTCATTCAGTATTTTCGAAAAACCAGTCTCGGAATGTCAAATTAGTCAGTTTTGACATCTTGAACACCGTTCTCTGCATAAAATTAGTTGTTTGCGATCAATAATCACCAAAGCACAGTAAATACGGAAAACTTGTGGGCTGTAGTGAGATGTTTACATATCACAATTTTGTTTTCTTCATAGACTTGGTGACTAAACTGGACAGCATCATGTCGTGGATTACGCTGGGATGGTGCTTGTACATAGCGGGGGGTGTGTTCCAGTGGACATACTGGTCGAGTCAGGAATTCCGCAGCTATCAACGCGTGGACATCCAGTATTTTGCTACGCTTGTGACTAATCTTGTAGTGCTATGCGGATATTTTGCTTCGTCCGTTTACCTCTCTGAACAAGTATAATATTACTGATGTTTCAGTAAAATACAACTGAACTACTTTACATCAGATGTTTTGTATCAGGCAAACATCATGCTGAATCGGATCGAAGCGAGACGGATTACGATGGATGAAGTTAAACACCAAACACCGACGAATTGGGTAATGATTTGGCGTTTGCAGAGTGGCTGCCTGACCTTTGGAGGCGTGGTTCTAGGGCGCGAGAAAGCTCTCGAGGTAATTATGTTTGCAGACATCTTCTGTAGGAGACCATTAGAATGGCACCAAAGTCTTCAACAAGATTATGCGGGTAGAGATCAAGCTCTTTGTATGCTTCGGCAGGATCACATGCAGAGTAGATAATGTTTAAAGTGCCATATTTGTTGCTGCAGATTATTGGAGCGTTACTCGGTTACGCCGTCCTGTTTGCTCAGCTGGCGCAGAGTTAGCATCAGGGAACTTCCGCAAACTCCCCATCGGCATCACAAGAGCACCTTAAGTATCGTGTTCATCATAGGTAGCTCCACGCCTTTGAAAACAAGCGTAGTACCTTCAGCTGCAGCGGATGCATTCTGACCCTGAAATGAATTGTTACCGAATGATGAGCACATATCAACAGACCGTGTAGCGACAATGGTGTAATGGTTAATCAACTGCAGATTTGTTTCCGTGGTTAGATTTTGTTTGATTCCGCTGAGAATAAATCCGCTCATAATAGATACAAGTGATGTAAGGCCTATACTTTATAAAAAGCAAACGTGGAACGACAGTACTGATCGAAACTACGGAATAAACGAACATCAATCAGTTACGAACCATGCCAATAGTGAGTTACTAAAACTCCTTTTAGTAGCAGCAAACATACAGGAAAATCAGAACAAACGACTCCATTGTCTCCAGCGACTTATCAGATACATAATGAAAAATTAGCCAACTCGGAACAAAAACGTTTACGGATGCCGCTGCACCTAACGGTCGCTGTAGGCCAGTCCAACGGGAAATCTTCTGCAATAGGACTCACATGGCATCGACGTGTCCGCTCATGAATTGAACAGTGCGCGTTTTCAGGGTCCGTAGGCCGCGTGGCACGGCGAAGTTGAGGTAGGACAGCGCTGTCTTTACACTAGAAACGAAACGTATCGTACATTTCCAATTCCCATGATTCCAGAGACTGGACATAACTTGTTAATGTGTCGTGGTACACTGCATGTTCTGACAACAGAATCATGTATTCGTCATGGTCCCACAGTAATCGATACCCAACTACCGGCGAAGTAACCAAATTCACCATATTTGAAATGTAAAACGTATGGCAGGATATGCCTAAACAACCGGCGGCCTTGGCAATCTCCGAGGTTTCCATGTACTCTCTGAATCACTCTCTCTGGTTCATTGGTTTGCTGAACTAACAGGTCTACCGATATCGCTGTGTTTATGTTTCGGCTGACATTATAACATTGTTCATGACAGATTAATGATAACATGTGAGGAATTGTTGTCATGCTGTAGCTCTTCACTGATACATGTTTGTATGTGTTTTGCTGCCGGTCGATCTGGGGGACGTTAGTTTTTCTCCCTAGCTTGTTTATTCTTCTCTGTTGCATTGTTTTAGAAGGAAGGCTATGGACGCGGGATATTAGCTTTCTCACCTCAAATTATCCACCATGATGTTCTCGCAAGCCGTACACAGTTCCGCAATAGCAAACTTCTCCGCGGCTTTGTACACCTCTTCAGCAACATCCCTAACGCGCTCAGCGTCGGCACGGCTTGTATACAGAAACTCCAGGAGGATTTCCAGGACGTCACCATCAACACCGTCCATGTGGCATTCTCCACTGTCGTGCTGGAGCATGGCGGCGAAGACGGTAGATCGCGCGGCCAGGATGGAGCGATAACATGGAAAACGTTTGTCATCGCGTGAAATCAGCACACAGTCCGTATTACGGTTGCCCGTCCCACAGCTGAACGGGCAGCGACACTTTGGCGTCGATCGCATCGGCTGGTGAAATGGGAAAAACGAGTTCCACGTCGATGGTCTCGTAGGGTTTGATGATGTACGTCCAAGCGGTGCGAGCGTCCTTGATGTGGACAGCAGTAAGATCATGTAGTGCTACAAATCGCTTTTTTGTTTTTCCTGCTCGGGAAATCCAGGGCGTAAGCCCGTCACGCCCAGCATTGCCTTTAGCACTGAAATGCTGCCCCCTGAAACCACACGATGTGTGATCGATCAACACGCGTCAAGAGCGATTCTGTTTTTTTCAGAATTTGAGAAATAAGACGGTTCTACGAGTATAAACTTACGTGACTGAAAAATAAACCACATCTGATCGAGTTGCAACCACGCCTCCCGGAGGAACGATTTCCGTGGATCCTTCGAATGCCATCGTCTTTGTTGTGTAATGACGCCACATCGTCAGCCTGATCTGGCATACCCACGCTCCGCTGCAAAGACCTGGGACGTCGGGGGAAGGATCTACATTCAATTTCATCTCAAGCGCACATTGGGAAACACCAAATATGTGACTGCTGTCAGTAACGCGAATGTCCTTCGCAGGAACCTGGAAGTGAACCACACAGGCGGAACTGGTTGTCATCACTCCGCGGACACCATTCGCTTCGTTAGAGGACGCCATCATGTGGAGTGACTAAAGTGGTCCAGATAAACTCCAGTGCTCCACTAAAAAGAAACTTTCAGCGATTAAGCAGTTTCGGCAAATTACACAGAATCTGCAGACGAAAATGTGCCTTGTGGCTTTTGCATGAGCAGACTAATAAACCACCATGTGGCTGGCTGTACAGTCACACGTGTATTCTGCATTGCCATTGCCGAAAGCAGGCTGAGTCAACGCCCCTTCTGCACTGTCTGCTGTAGAATGGCTCGGCAAATCAACCGGGCCAGTGGGGCCACTCACGTCTCGCACTACTGATGTGCGAAACGTGGTAAATTAGCTCCGCATATTTCAGCGTCCGCGTTTACATCGCCGTAACGTTCCGCAACCCATGGCTTCAGAATTAAACGCGCAACTATTCCCGGCGACATTCACAGGTTTTCTCAAATCTCAATAGATAATCGGTTTGATCCGGGCACTTTTGGGGGGCTCAGATAGTAGCCAGTTTTGTCCGCACACTTTTGCCGAGTGAAATTAAATTACCAGTTTCATCCCAGATATTTTTGCCGGAACGCGGTAGGTCGAAAGTGTAAGCCGAAATTCAATGACACTCAGGAAAAATGTACAGAGGAAAATAGTATCAACTGGACTCCACGAGCACTGTCCGGGTGAACTCATCATGTGTTGCGGCACGTGTCCGGACGAAACCGTTTACCAACTCTGGTCTGTTGCCGACCTTAAAAAACCCGGAGGCGACAGCCGCAGGTGTATTTTGTTTTTGGCATTATGCAGGCCAGAATTACGATGCACAGACGAATTAATAAGTACGAAATTTGAAGGGCTGTTTTCAGTTATTGAATGGTTTCGGCAACGGTTCTTATATCAGAATAATTTCAGTGGCACTTTCTACATTGTCCAAGTAAGTCAGTGTTCACTGTTCCAGTACGTTTTTTACAAAAATGCCATGCCGTTTTGGACTATGGGGGAGTCTAATGATAATCTCTGTTTTTGCCAACCTTTTGGGTTATTCAGATCTGTTTGATATGGGAGGCCGCGTGTAATGTAGATCTTGACGTGAGTTAGATACACGGCAGAAGGGGACACCACAAGTTTATTGTACAGTAACAATTTACTAAAGCTTTATGATTGCTGCTTTCGGTATTATTACAATTGTTAGCTGAATGACCGGTTTAAGCATGGGTTGTTTACCTTCTGCAGAGTTGTTGAAAACTTGAATGAAAGAAATGCTTATTTTTATTTACGTATACTTACCAGAACCAGAACAGAATATCGCTTGCGCTCTTACAGACTCTGCTTACTTTGAACACTTTTATTCTTGTTCGCAAGGCAGTGCGGCATGTACAGTGATGTATGTATCCAGCGCAACGTCTGCGCTTGTCCTTCCAGATGGAATAAGGTAAACCTATCAGCTGTATGTAATTCAGCGACGGTAAACAGAATCCAATGGGGACGGGACTAACGATGCTGATAGGGCAGATTGCGATTTCCAGGTACCAAAGTGGATGTTTATTGTTTAACCAGACTCCAGAGAGAATTTGCGTTCCATGTAACATCTATTCAATGTCATCCGGGAGGAAGCTTGCAAACTTCGCCTATCTGTACAGACTCATACTAATAACGCACCGTAAACGTACTTTTCCACAGAAAAAACCGTTGTCAGTGCTAACACGCATATTTAGCATATCAATGTCGAACTTAACACTTCAACAAAATGAAACATCACGGTCATCCGAATTTTCGTGGAGAACAGATGTGATTGTTGGACTAATCATCCCGGTTATTTCCATCATCACAAATGGAACACTACTGCTCATCGTCATTTTGCATTATAATAAAATCAGGAATCATTTTCACCTGTACATTGCCAATCTCCTTTTAGCTAACCTCCTGGATGTCTCTATTTATGGCATTCTGGACGCCGTTGTGCACGGTTTCGCTCCGCCATCCCACGTCTTCACATTGCGCTTTTGCATTTTCCACATGTACAGCACCTACATAGTTGCGCTTTTCCCAATGTTCGCGCATTGTTTGATAACCGTTAATCGGCTATGGGCTGTAACGCTTCCCATTTCTTTTAAATTCCATCATACCGAAAGGGTCGCTGTGTTGTGTTGTGCCGCGCCTTGGATAGCGGCTCATGTCCTACAGTTACCTGGGATTGTTCTTAATGTCGGCTCTAAACTGGAAACGGAGAAAACTGGCTGCGTTATGGATTACAGGGACAACGGACCTTTAAAAAGCTGGAATTATGTTTCTTTTTCCATAATCTTGTTCGTGGAGATAATTATCCTGACTACATACCCTATTGTCCTGCACAAGCATCGACAGCATCAAAAGACGCGGAATGCCGTCAATAGTGACCTACAAGGTACGAGGAATGGTAAGTCTTTCGCATGAGCTTAAATTAAAGAATCTTAACAGCGGAACGGACTCTTTTACCACTGGTGATATCCCCAGTTTGCTGGTGACGGTTTCTTAATTTCAGATCAGAGTCGAGCCACCGTATCATCTGTGAGCCGACCTACGGTGCACAAGAACCGCATACAGAATACAAACGCACTCTGGGCTTTGACGTTCCTCACAGGATCTGCACTCGTTTTCTGGACGCCGAGTGTTGCTTTTTATGGGATGTCAACATTTTGCGAATGCTTTAATCCGTCCCTTGCGTATATCTTTGACTTAATGTACTTCGCGCAGACATCACTTGACCCGCTTATGCTTCTTGTTTCTTTATCCGATGTCCGCAAATCATTTGTTGATTCCTTTCGCAAATTTCTAATTTGCTGAAACAGCTAGTTTATTTTCGTACGTACTATAGGTGGAAATCTATACACTCACCGAGACGGATGCTTTTACTTACAATTGTAAGTTTACCCATGTTTCCGGCCTACTGAATGGTAATCACTTAGCGCATGTAATCTCACGAACATGCACTTTAACTCGAACTTCATCCTCTACGAAAACTGTGTCAAAATATAGGGACTCTCAGACATTTCTTTAAAACTTAGCTCGAGCTGGAGCTACATACCAACTTATCAACCATGACCTTAAATGGGTGAATTTTCCCGCAGTTAAATTAAGTTCCGGCGATGGTCAAGTCACATGCTTTCAAGCTTAAGCTTGTTTTCAGGCAGCACACACAGAGCAGTTTGCTTGGGTACTTAGTGCTGTCTAACATTTCTAGCAACTTTGATTGTAAGAATCTGGAGATTAATAGAGCGTGAATCGGTTACAACACCATATTTGCTGAACCCAGTGAACCGGCGCATGGTTAGCGACGCACAGACATCTGTAAGAAAACTCCCATGCGCGTCATCTGTAATAGTACCGAAGTAAATAAACAAGTCTACTAACGGTAAACCGCAAGTAGAATCCAGTGGGGAAGGGACGACTAATGCTGATATGGCTGCTTTCGATTCTAAGATACCGAAGCGCATGTTTGTCCAGAGTCCGAAGAGAGTTTGCATTCCAGCCAACGATGCCAAAACTTTCAGTGCATCCCGGACGCAACTCACCTGGAAACCGCTGTTGTAATTTTCCAAAAAACAATTTTTTTTAATACTAACGCACAGTTTACCAGATCAATGTCGAACTTAACACTCCAACAAAATGAAACATGGACATCCGAATTTTCGTGGAAAACCGAGTTAATTATTGGATTGATCATCCCAATTATTTCCATTACTTTAAATGGGGCATTGCTGTTCACCATAATTCTGCATTACACCAAAATGAAAAATCATTTTAACCTCTACATTTGTAATCTTCTTCTGGCGAACCTGTTGGATGTCGGCATTTATGGTCTAATGAATACCGTTGTGCACGGATTCACACCACCATCGCATGTTTTCTCAGTGCCGTTTTGCACTTTGAGCATATACAGCACCTACGTAGTTTCGCTCTTCCCAATGTTCGCTCATTGCTTGATAACTATTAATCGTCTATGGGCCATAATATATCCTATTTTTTATAAATTCCACCATACCGAAAAAGTCGCTATTGTATGCTGTACTGCGCCCTGGATACTGGCAAATATCATACAGTTACCCGGGCTTATTATCAATGCCCTCTCCGAACCGGACACGGAAAGAACGGGCTGCCGCCTAGACTACAGTGTAAACGAGCCTTTGAGACGCTGGATTTATACTTCTTCTTCGATAGTCCTGGGCGTGGAGATCATTATACTGGCATTATACCCTGTTGTCTTGTACAAACATCGACAGCATCAAAAGACGAGGAATGTCGCCAGTAGCGACTTGCACAGCACTACGAACGGTGAGTCTTTCGCCAGAGTTTAAAACTCCGTGTTAGGTTTTGTTACCGTTTGAATGTGCGTCACAGAATCTAAATAACGAATTGGTCGTTATCACCTTACAATTAGTCGCAAATCTGACAATTAAATGTGATGACTGAAACGAAGTCTTCTGATACGTTTGTTAGAGGCTGTTCCTCTGTTCCAGATCAGAGCAAATCCACCGTAGCAGCTCTTGGCCGACCTACGGTCAACAAGAACCGCATTCGAAAGACAAACGCATTCTTGGCGCTGACGCTCCTCACAGGATCAGTACTCGTGTTCTGGACTCCGAGTGTTGTGTACTACGGGCTTTTTTCATTTAGCGATTCCTTAAATCCGCACCTTGCATACAGTTTTGATTTAATGTATTTCACACAGGCATTACTAGATCCCCTTATTCTGCTCATTTCTTTAGCCGATGTCCGTAAATTAGTCTTTGATTTCTTTCGCTAGATTTTGCCGAAACGGCTACTGCACATTACACACCCGCTTCGGTATTTCTGCACTCAGTTGGATGGTTGATTTCACTACATAGCTGATACTGACGTGCCATGTTATATGACTGCTACTATGCGTGTTCACATGTCATTAGTGTGACCGAAGACATTCTCCAGGTGGCGGTGAAACTGCAGTCTGCTATCTGTTAAAATGAAAGTAGCTTCTGTTAAGGTTTCCCACACGGAGGTTAGTTGGGTCGGCAGCTGGGAGCTAGCAAGACAATTATTATCAGTATTTTCATGTTATATTGAACCCTATGATCATACCTATTGTACCGGCTGCAGTGTGGTGGGCCATCCAGCAGAATTGCGTGCGCAGATTCTGTGATACCAGACTAATACCAGACCTATACCAGACTAATGAATGATAAAAGCGCGCGGAAGCGAGTTTCCAAAGTTTGGCGTATCCGTTTTAGAATCTAACAGTGATTTATCCTACTGTATATAGCCGCAGACTGAACGGTTTCCTTTATAAACGGTAAATGGTATCAACTCTTAAGACTATCTGTACATGAAACCTCTGAACCATTCTGAAATAAAACCAGCACACATATAAGCGTGCGTCTATTACAAAGCAAACATCATGCTGACTGAATATAATACGTGTTTCGATAACGATTTTGCATGTTCAGAGTCTTTGTCTGACCTTTGGCGGTTTTAACGTGGAAAAACGTTCTCGAAGTAGGTATCTGGTCTGCCTAAAACATACGTATGAGCTTAGAGATTTCTTTTAAGGAAGATTTATAGAAGATCAAACTTTCAAGGATCTTATGAATTAAGACAATAAATCACCATTATTATTATGTTCGAGGTTCAGTAGCATGTATTATTACAGCATACATGCATGCAGTACGCTCAGTTAGGTCCCATATTTATATCTCCTCGTAGATTATTGGAACGTTATTCGGTTACTCCGCCATGTTGCTGAATTGACGCGAAGTTGGCGACAACCTGGCATCCGCAAACTCCCCATTAACGTCACAGAATGCATGTGGGACTTTAGGCAGATCTAGGACTGCAAAGATAACAGAACATACACAGCACCTTTAGAGCTCTAGATCTGACTACGACCAGCTTCTTACAAAAAACAAAGTTGCTACTCACAAGTGGTCGAGTGTCAGGAAGTCAGCACTCTGGCCATGACGAATAGCAATAAATAAATCAAGCTTATGATGCTAAAGTCCACATACTGTACATGTATAATTTATAGAACAGCTGAATGAAAGGCTGGGTTTTATAAATATGGATGTCTACCAAAACAGAGTATCACTTGCGCTTTCTACGAAGAGTTGACTTCTTACTCACATGTCAGTGCCCTAATTAAAGTTCCAATTCTGCCAACGCACTGTATGTAAGCGTTGAGCCTTCCAGGCAGAATAAGGCCATACTACTATACACTCGTCGATGGCTGAACTAAAGGACCTACGCGAAGGAACCCAAAGTCTGATAGATTAAGTTTAAACAGACTTGCAAAAACTTGCCGCGTCCTTTAGCGATTACTACTGAATCTATTGATTACGATAATAAATGGATTTTTTAGTTTTCGTCGAGACCGACAGACAATTACTAAACACACTTTGGGGGAGTATAGCGGACTTCCGCTTCGGTCGATCAGCTGTTTGTTATTCCGTAACATAAGTTGCATCGAGCGGGACTGGGGACGGAGCTAACGAGGCTGTTTTCCATATTTGAATATTAAAGTGGATGTTTGTCCGCTTATTTCCAGAGGGAATTTGCAGTTCGATTAACGATATGCAGCATCCCAGACGCCGCTTACTAGAAAACGTCACTTATGTCTGCGCAGACACATATTATTCACGAACCATTATCATATTTTTCTACCGGAAACTGGAAAGACATCAAGCTTCATTAACGCCTCAATGTCGAACTTCTCACTACAGAAAAACGAAACATGGTCATCCGAGTTTTCGTGGAGAACTGACGTGATTGTTGGACTGATCATCTCAGTTATTTCTGCCATCCTTAACGGAGCATTATTACTCATCATCATTCTGCATTACAACCAAATGAAAAATCATTTTAACCTGTACGCTTGTAATCTACTGCTGGCGAACCTTTTGGATGTCATCATTTACGGTCTCATGGATGCCGTAGTGCATGGATTCACAGCGCCATCGCATGTTTTCACACTTCCCTTTTGTATTTTCAGTATATACAGCACTTACGTAGTTGCTCTGTTCCCGATGTTTGCTCATTGCTTAATAACCGTTAATCGGCTATGGGCAATAATGTTTCCCATTTCTTATAAATTCCGCCATTCCGAGAAGGCCGCAGTTTTGTGTTGTGCTGCGCCCTGGATAGTGGCCCATGTCCTAGAGTTCCCCGTACTTGTTCTCCATGTTGTGTCCGACGTGGGAACTGAAAGAACGGGGTGCGACATGGATTACAATGAGGATGGGCTTTTAAAAGGCTGGAATTACATGTCTTTTTCGATAATCGTTGCTGTGGAGACGATCGTACTGGGTACATACCCTGTAGTGTTGTATAAACATCGGCAGCACCACAGGCCACGTAATATGGTCAATAGTGACTTAAACAGCACTTCGAATGGTAAGTTTTTCGCAGTCTAGAATCTGAAGTCTAGAAACGTCGTGTTAGATTTCCTTGTTGTTCGAGTACATAAACGGAAATAAAAGCATTAGAAGTAAAGCATCAGTGATCACCGTAACAATTAGTAAATTTTACAATCGATTTTTTGATGACGGAACGTGGTCTTTAACTTTCAGCAGCGTTGCCAGCAGTGATTTGTAGTGGCTGTTCCTTTTGTTTCAGATCCAAATAAATCCACCACTGCAGCTCAGCACCGAGGGATAATCAGCAAGAGCCATGTCCAGAAAAGAAACGCCTTCTGGGCTCTGACGCTCCTCACAGGATCTGTGCTCATTTTGTGGACGCCGAGCACTATGTACTACGGGATATTTTCATTTTGCAGCTGCTCTAATCCATACCTGGCATACAGCTTTGATTTAATGTACTTCGCACAGGCATTACTAGACCCGCTTATTCTGGTCATATCACTTGATGATGTCCGCAAATCGTGCTTTGATACCCTTTGCTACATAACTTGTTAATGTTTGTCAAAATGTTCAGCACACATATACTGTAGTTCAGAATTTACATAATTATGCACTCACTGGGACGGTTGCTTTTACTGTTACCTGCATACCAGAATAATGAATGATGAACCGTATTATTGGGTAGAGTTGTTGCACAGTAGTAAAGTATGACGTCTCCAGTTTTAAGATTGTAACAGTTTTGTTGCACGTTGCAAAAAGCCTACTTTTGCATGCAGCGTGCTAGGTTTCCTTTGGAAACGCTGATTTTAGCTACATACAGGTACTTATCCTAAATTCATAGTCAGGTTCGTTCTTTGGTACGATTCAAAAGTAGACATATTCAGAAAGAAGAAAACATCAAGAAGTTTGCTAAAAAGTAGCCGAAACTTTAAAGGTCGCGATCGGTCTTTAAAGATCTGATTGGGCGTTTGCTGGTGAAAGACGAATTCCCCCACAATCAGCGAACAGCGCAACAACAACTTTATTCCTGTGGCCATTTCGGTCCAGCAGGTCTGCAGGTGCCTTGAGTCTGCACATTGCATTACTCTTCGGCCACTAACCAAAACAAGACAGTGATTATCTCCTGTATCCGAGGGAGTCCTAAATCCCTCTCAAGAGAAGCAAAGTTTCCATTCATTTCGATCAGAGCCACTGGCTTCTGACTTATCGCAAACACAAGTGACATACTTTTTGCGGAGTGCCGAGAATACTGTCAAGCTGTTTCACGGCAAACCTGATCAAGCACAGAGTACCGACACTTCTGTAAACTTAAAATAAACTGCGAACCGTAACTCATATGCCCACATTTCCCGAGATAGGTCTGACAAGACAAACAGTAGTGGTTATTAACATCAGCTTAGCAGCGTAAGCAGTAGCTGTGCAAACAGGTATGGATATCCTATGGGAGCCGATTTCTAGAAAGAGTGATATCGGCTGTCATATGTTCCACCACTCCTTGACGATCCATAGGAACGACAATAAATTTTACCTGTTACTGCATCATTCGCTGTTCTTTCCGTTTCTGTAATTCGCATCTAAAGTACATTGGCTGTTTATCGTCTCTCCACGCGTAACATTTACCATCATGCCTACAAATATTTCGGCATTCTTCAACAATTCGAACAATACCCCACTTTACACTGATATCACAGGCACAGACAACAAGCCAACATCTCTGGCTGGAGTGTGGCCAGTTCTGTTCATCTTCATCCTAACATTTAACGCTGCTCTGCTAACTCTTATACTGACCACTCGCCACCTGATCACCTCCTTTACCATTTACCTTATTTCTATCCTCGTTTCCAATCTCCTGTGTTGGTGCGTCTGCATGCTGCCGTTGGAGATGATGAACTTTGCTTCCACTTATTGGTGGATGGGACAATTTGGTTGTGATGTCTACCTGTACGGCAACTGGCTCTTGCCGGGAATAATTACGGGGTCACACGCTTTGATGACCTTAACCCGTATCTGGGCGGTTTTTGCTCCGGTATCTTACCGGATATACCATAACCCCCGCTTGGCCATGTATGTCTGTGTAGCGCTGTGGATTGGGATTCATGTAGCCTGCCTTCCTTTGCTCATACGGGATCGCCTGTTTTTCCGTCCACCGTTGCATACGGGTAAAGACTCGGTTGTGTACATGTATACAGAACGTTACAATGCTATTAGACACATTATGAACTTTTAGTCAGTTTCGCGATGTTACCGCTGAAAACATTTCAAACGGTTCTAGGTACTTTCTACCTCTTAAAAAGATACTTAGTTGATGATGTCACGTGTTATCTAAGTTTACAGTTAGATCGTATTCGATTTAGAGCTTATGTGTCCAACGTAGCTCGTACGTTCATATGTCCTTATTGATTGCTACATTGCCAGAAGCTTATCCGTTGTGTTTCTGACGCATTAAATCTAATGTTATATTTTAGGATGCCGCTTCAATACTGACGCACAGGAGCCCTGGAGCCAGTCCTACATGTTCCTAGTTTTCTACGTTCCTGACTCGCTAGTCCTCTTCTCGTATCCTTTCATCTGCTACAAGTACTTTCGCAACAGCCAACACCACGCCAAACTAGTGGCACCGGACGGAAAGAAGGGTCCCGTGTTCTACCGGTCCAAATCATTTGTGGCTCTTACCGCTATGACGGTCAGTATCATGATACTTTGGGCGCCGTACCACGTCATGTCGATTATGGTCAAGTATTACGATGCGGTACTGCCTGACATTGTATGGCAGTTGGAGTGGGTGGGCTATCCTGTACAAGCTATCGTGGATCCGATTTTGTTTGCGCTCTGTCTGGCGGAGGTGCGGAAGGATATCAAGCGACGTGTCGCGAATGCCAAAGATTTTGCGCTAAAGTTTCGTTGCCGTGTGCTGCGAATACCAAGAACTGCGAAAGTGGACACGGAGCTTTCCTTAGAACAAATTAACATTTAGACGAAGCGATGTTTATGATTGACTGTAACTCGTGCCGATATTTTGGAAAGTCATCACGCTTTAATATTTGATGGAAATTAAACAGCGCTAATACATACTTACGAAGAAGGTGACTGTAACAGTCTGTACGCAATCAAAGAGCTGGATAGGGACCTAATGCAAAGCGTTCGGCAGTTGTGCAGTACATCTGTATATGTGATTTTGCATAGCTAGTAAGCGGAAGCGCATTTGCATGCAGCTGACAAACCGCGGGTCATTGTTACATCGCAACAACATCGATTGTTGCATCAACATCAAACATCATGCGTGCAAGTACAAAAGATATTTCACGATTAACAGTTATGCAGCTCGCCAGCCAAAATTGTCCCTTTCAACAGGCATTCATGATTGTTGGTGGTTAGTATTATTCTTTGTATGAATCATGCCGGAAGGAAGCCCGCAAG
Organism: Paramacrobiotus richtersi; assembly: GCA_034698045.1. Classification (NCBI taxonomy): domain Eukaryota; kingdom Metazoa; phylum Tardigrada; class Eutardigrada; order Parachela; family Macrobiotidae; genus Paramacrobiotus; species Paramacrobiotus richtersi. The sequence continues at coordinate 5,225 of JAQGAU010001071.1, read as the reverse complement.
TGTCCACGTGGGGATGGCAGTCCAAATTCCACACATTAACCGAGCGAACCGCTTTCCTCCTGGAGCGCAATATTCTTAGCGACGTGGAGTTTGTAGTGGGCAGTGGGACGGATGCTTTAACCATTCCTGCACATAAGTAGCGTCTCACCTGACTTTAGCTTCTTAAGTTAGAATCTTAACGATCATCAAGGAACACAAAAAGCTGCTGTAACCTGTTTTTTGATTAGGTTTATCCTTGCCACTGCCAGCAAGCGTTTTGAGCGTCTGTTTTACAGTCCCACACCGGATTTCTCAGATAGCAAGCCGATTGTGATAACTCACGTCACGCCGGCTGCTTTCCGCAACGTACTTCGGTAAGCAAAACGATTTCTAGACGTTTTCACGTCCATCCATCAAATTAAAATTGTTAAGCAGATATATTTATACGGATAAAATTCAAGATATGCACCCGAAGGATGCCTTGGATACGTTATTTGCCGCTAGATACTATGATCTTCCGTCCTTAGTTGCCGTTTGTGAGCGGAATGTCCTCCCTTTATGTACTTGTGATACTGCCCTAATGTTCGTGGATAAGGTACCGAAATCACCGATTACTGTTATGCTCTGGTGTGAGCATGATAACTTCCGCTTTTCTAGGCTGTGCAGTACGGAGAAAGTATCATCGCAGACCACTGCTTGCTCCTGATCGATCAGCACTTATCCTCGTTGGTTGCAAGCGAACAGTGGTTACATATCAGCCTGGAAAGCTTGAAACAAATATTGCCAAGAGACGGGCTGTTAATAAAAGAAATGGATATTTACAATGCTACGGAAAGGTACAACGATGGTTCTCATAAAAACTTTACAAAAGCAGTTACTTTTCGGATTCCAGATGGGCACGTTATGCATGCGAACAGAAAGGCTTGGTACCGTCCGCGACTAATAAACGCGCTGAGCTTCAGGATGCTCTGTTTCTGGTTCGATTTCCTCTGTTGGCTGCGGAAGAACTGATTACGTGCTCCGCAAAAACAAAGGTTTGCTAATGTGAATCATATTCTTATAGACAACTTGCAATTGATTTTCTATTCCAGACCGGCTTGTTAAGTGTGGACGAACTGAATGATCTACTTCTCCAGTCCTTTAACCCATTGTCCGTCTGCCCTTTGTTCAGTTCGGCAAAACGGGCGTACGGAAAAGCCGGTGAAGAAGTTGTCATCAAACGGTTCGCTGCCGTTGTCCCATTGAAAAACAAATCGCGTAACGGAGCGGAAGACTTGATTGCGTAACTAGAAGTTACAGTTTTGCTGTTAAAAATCGTGACAGTAAACACAGTGCCGATATGCTTTTAGGTTTAGAGTTAGCAAGCAAGTCATGCTACAAGCAGTCGGACTGTTTGGAAATGCATCACGCTTCGCCAAGTACAATGTGGTTATGAAACTGATACGCGTGGTGGCGAACGAACAAGAGATTATAGCCAACCGTGAAATTATCTTTACTGCCGACAACACGAACTGCATTTTTCGTGTGGAATTTGACAATTTGATACTGTTGGACGTGGACAAGTTCTACATTGTTTCGGTTGTACTTGATGTAAGGAAAGTACTGTACAAAAAGTAGACGTAGTACACAAGTTTGTGGTTCTTTAATTTAAAAAATACAAACTTTCCCGTAACCAATGTTTCTGTGTATTGAAGGGTGAGCAAAAATGGTACGGATGTGGTGGTAAAGTTACGGAAACGAGCGGGAAGGGACCGGACCCACTAATCGTTGATTTCTTCGAGGCGGAAGTTGCTCCATCGTCGGCACATCGTGCCCGACATGCTCATTACGGCACGCATCATCTCACCCAGAGACGCAGACGTACCAGCGGCAATGTCACGAACGTGAACGAAGGCCAGATTCCCGAACTCATATTTCGATCCATCGGTACTGTACGCGATCGATGAAATGGCACGAAAATTTGCCCTACCGCATACAACACCCGAGCGGAACTGGAAGTGTGATGAGTGCGTGTAGGCAGAGTAGGAATATTCGACGCGCATGTTACCGAATACACTACTCTGTGTGCCGTTTCAGCGATCGCGTACAGTACACCAGTCGCCAGCTCGGTGCTGTAGTTGAATGGGCTTGCTACTTTGTGGTATTGTACAATTTCTCAAATCGTGTAACAGGCTATTGCCAAGGTCAGATATATCGAATAAATAAACAGCAAAACATATCAGGACGGGTTTTCCTGACGGACAACATCTGCGCATTGAAAACTGGTACTATGTACATACTGGTTAATGGTCATTTTGGGTTAAGTATGTAGTACAGTACATACCGAATCGTTCGTAACACAGATATCGAAACCGAACTTCGACGGACTGATAAGGTTCGTATGGTGACTGTAAGAGAATGTTCAAACTGTCAGAGAACTATGAAATTCGTAGTTTTTTTTTGCAAGTCGGTTGAACATAACCAGTACTGCACTGACTTTCTAGTAAACAACATGGCTGGAAATAAGGAAATAATAATCGATGGTTGACCGTCTTACTAAACAGGACTCATATGGGACGTCGTATTATTAAGAACAAACGAGCTAAATATTAATGTAAAGAATCAGCTTAAAGCTCTGCCTTGCAGCACCTATACGACATCATCATGCATGTCATCATTTCATACTGGCGACCTTATTGTTATCATTCCTCCGCAGCATTCGTTCACTTATACCGGACGTGAGTGATCATGATCTAGCAAACTGTAGTGGCGCAGTACTATCCGGATGAAGACCATAACAGTATTTTCTTAGTAAGAAAATTACTAAAGTGCCGGTTTCCCTTGCACACTCGATGACTGACAGAGAACGGAGACTAATCGAAAACAAAAAACGCCGGCTCTATGTATTTGCATGTGGATCAGCTTGGAATCATTTGGTACCCTCTAGCGGTCGAGACTTTTTGACTTTTAGGACTCTTGGCACCTCTTTTATGGAAATGATGCAGTTCATGGAATCGGGTAGAAAAATTAGTTAGGACTGGTGAGCCCCGATCGACCGCTTTTGTCGACCGGAGCGGAGGTTCATCATCGACCGAAGCGGAGCGAAGGTCCTCTATAATCAACTAAAATGGATTTCGGCGTGTGTGTGTCATTCGTCGGTCACTAATCATATTTAATTATTTTTAATAATTAATTATTATTAATATTATAATTAATATTGTGATATGTTTAAGGAAATCGCTATAGACACCCCCTTTCACCCCCGTTTACTATAGGCACCCCTTTTGCGCACCCCGTTTGCTATAGGCACCCCTTTTGAATTAATTAATTAAAGGCCCGCTGTTTTCATATTTTATAGCCACCCATTATGCTTCGCGTACTTGTTGCGCTGCGTAATACCAACAACCAAGCTACACACCTAGATGTCGAAATCGTTCCGCATAATTACGATAGCGGCAACACTGATTCTAGCTGGGGATTTATTTTTGCGGCTCTGTGTGAGTGTAATTGAATCTGAATGCCATTTCGGCAAATATGCAATGTATGTCTGGTTAGTCTCTTTCTGGAACCGCTTCGAGTTGACCTCGAACTCTTCGAAGTTTGCATATATATTCGCTCGTTTAGAATCGCTTACGAAAGGAGATGATCAGGACGATCTGGGAAGTCGTGTCCAGCTACCATAGTGCAAAGCAAAGTAGCCGGTATCATATAATAACAGTATTATGGGAAGACGCTTAGCTGTAGATGTTAACAAATGCCACGATTTCATTACGACAACAAATATTGCAACAGCGATGCTGTAATTATTCTTAATTTAATAGGGGTGCCTATAGTGATTCGGCGTGCAGAGGGGGTGCCTTTAGTGAAAGGGGGTGTATGGGGGTGCCTATAGTGGTACCCTATGTTTAATAATGAGTAGAGCTGTTTGTTAGATGTTTGTTATTATTGCTGTTACTATTAATATTGAACTTTATTTATTAATCCTTTACGTGCTGCCTTGGCTTCGGTCATTCAGTTCCCGCTAGAAGCTAGTGCACTTACCTAGTTTAAAAGGTTTTTAACGAAATGATATTGTATGGTAGGTATCGACCATGTGACTTTATTCGTGAAACCATGTATCTTAATTGTTTCATAATTACTTCAGTAGTCAAATCCAAAACAAAAGAGAACCAGAAACTGGTCGATAATTCCATAAAATAGCTATTAAAACTATGGAAACTGTGATACGCTGGATATCCAGCCAAATGCAGCCTCAAAAGAAGCCGGGAAAGCTGTCGAGGATGCAGATCGATTGCCGAGAACAGAATAGCACAGAGCAACACCTGTCTGGATGAACGATGCTTGTATGTTCCAGTGGCCTTTGAGTCCTTTGGATCACGGGTCCCTCTGCGAGTCAGACGTCTTAATTTATAGTGAAGACAATCGATCAGCGTCTCAAGGAACAACCAGGTAAACCTCAGTCTTGTGCACTTTTACGCCTGCGCAAGGCCATTGTCATACTAACGAGAAGTGCAGCATCGATCGTAGGAACTATGGGTGGCGCGGAGAAATGCGAGGAATTAGGGGTTTCGGTTGTTCCTTGAGGCGTCCAGCGCTTCTCTTCACAATAAAGACGGCAGACTCGTAGAGGTACCCCACGATGAAAAGGACTCACATGACACTGAAACAATCCAACACCGTCCATCGAGACAGGCGTACATCTATAGTCTCCGTGCTTTTGTGTTCTCGACATTCTCGGCAGCTGACCCGGCTTCTTTCAGGCTGCATTTCGTGCTGCGTACCAGCACAAGCGAATTCTCACGTCACACAAGTGAAGACTCCACTAAGTGAAGACTCATTTTGTGTGCGAACGGTTGACCTGTGGAACGAACTGGATGTAGAAAAAACCAATTATGCCTCGCTGACCAGTTTTGAAACAGCCTTGGGCAAGGTGAAGTGGAGCGAATCAAGGTGGACATGTGTCAAGGTGGACACTTGTGTCGACATCATGATTGTATAAGCTGAAGAAACAGTTCACCGTTGAGCTGTCGGCTCGCGTGCGCGAGAATAACGTCCCCGGTCGAGGGAAGCTTTCTTTTATGTTGCAGGTGCATCCTGAACCTCTACTTGCCCCTTACTTACGCCAGCTTCCACCTCATCTGGGTGGATCTCTGATGAAGCTGCTGAGCGGATGTCACTATTTACGGATCGAAACCGGACGCTGGGACAAACTGGATAGGGACGAGAGGTTATGCCGGCATTGCGACGTTCCGGAAGATGAGGCCCAT